>CAUYSK010100401.1:0-134256 GCA_963575035.1 Avahi laniger
AATTGGACAACTAAAAATATATAGAAAAAATTAGCTGGGCATGGTGGCGCATGCCTGTAGTCCCAGCTACTCGGGAGGCTGAGACAGGAGGATCGCTTGAGCCCAGGAGTTTGAGGTTGCCGTGAGCTAAGCTGACGCCACGGCACTCGCCCCGGGCAACACAGTGTGACTCTGTCTAAAAAAAAAAAAAAGGATTACCCAGAGAACTGGTACAGGATTATTTCCGAGTGTGTCTGTGAGGCAGTTTCCAGAGAAGATTGGCATGTGAGTCTGGACTAAGTGGGGAAGCTGCCCTCAATGTGAACTAGCATCATCCAATTAGCTGGGGGCTCAGCTAGAACAAAAAGGCAATTTCCTCTCTCTCCTGGATCTGGGATACATTCTTCTTCTCCTGTTCTTGGACATCAGAACTCCAGGCTCTTGGGTATTTGGACTCCAGCACTTACACCAGCCAGCGGCTCTTGGGTTCTCAGGTTTTCGGCCTCAGACTGAAAGTCACACCGTTGCCTTCCCTGCCTCTGAGACCTTCAGATTTGGACTGAGCTGTGCTACAGGCATCCCAGGGTCTCCAGCCTGTAGGCAGCCTGTGGTGGGATTTCTCAACCACCATAATCACATAAGCCAATGCCTCAAATAAATCCCCTCTCATATATCTATATCTAATTCTATTGGTTCTGTCTCTCTGGAGAACTCTAATACAGTCTTATAGTATGTAATTTATTACTTGTGTGCATATACTTTCAATTCACGTAAAAAACATCAGGTTATATATCTTGTTTTATTCAGCATTTCCACTTATCTGACCACCACCTTTCTGAGATCAACCTTCTTGGAGATGCTTTTCTAAGAACTTTGAAAAGCAACCTAAGGAGCTTAGTTACAAATCAATAGAAACAAAAAGGTAGTTTTAAGAGTACTGAGTGAAGAATTACAAAAATTACTGTTTGGGTCTTTAATTTGTTTCGAGGTTTCCCTTTTTCTGCCCAGGGACCAAGTTTGCAACCCTAAAGGATTTCTGCAGACTCTAGGAACAGAAATGTAAGGGAAAGGTCGATGTGAACACTGATATCAGGCAAAACAAACAAACCAACAAAAAAACTAGGAAAGGTCGCGTCCCACCCACGCCGAACCAGTAAGTGAGGCAGGGCTGGGGCGGGGACGGGGCCCTCTGCCAGGCTGGGAGGGCGGGACGCGGCGGGGCGGAGCGCGCAGATCCCGGAAGTCCCGCCTGGCCGAACGTCGGGCACCTCTACCGGCGAGCGGGTCTCTGGATGGGAAGTGCAGTTTTGGCGGGCGGTTGTGACGTCACTAGCTCATGTCTAGTTGCTACGGTACCACCACAGCGAAGAGGCTTTTTAGCTGACTGCAGGGACCTGGCGCCGAGTCCCGGGAAGCGGTGCAAGGCGCCCGAAAACTGGAACTTGGGGGCTCGCGCGCTGCCCTCACCGCAACAGTGAAACGGACGTCCTGCTGCAACCTTATTCCCGGGCGGGAGCAGCAATCTTCCGGGAGCGGTGGCCCGGGACTAGGGAGAGCATCCTCACCTGGTGAGAGGGAGCAGAGGAGCTTGGCGCGCACCACGCAGCGCCCAGGAGCTGGAGCCCGCGTCCACCCTGCCGCAGCCGTGGTGCTAGTGCCTCTGAGAAGCCAAGCTCACCCCACGAAAACGTTCACTTATTTTCTTGCCTGACGTCGTCTTAAAAATGGACAAATACACCGCCTTCCAGGATAATACTGTTTGCTTGACTCTCAGAGCTCCTTTTTGCTTCTAGACGCATTTGATGCTCCTGTTCTCTGAATTCTGATACGCTGCTGGGCATAGCATTGAAACGCAAAACTGCTAATTTGCCTTCCCTGCAGTTGGCCGAAAATTCTTTCTCCATAGTTGGCCGAAAATTGTTGTTCTTTCAGGTGTAGATGTTGAATAGGCCTTATTAGCATGTTAAAATGGCTGTGCGCAAAGACGCCATCCCTTCCCTGTCGGAATGCCAGTGCCAAATCTGCACGGAAATCCTTATCGAGCCCGTAACCCTCCCTTGCAACCACACGCTGTGTAATCCGTGCTTCCAGTCGACTGTCGAGAAGGCAAGTTTATGCTGTCCCTTTTGTCGCCGCCGGGTATCTTCGTGGACTCGGTACCATACCCGAAGAAATTCTCTTATCAATATGGAACTGTGGAAGACAATTCAAAAACACTATCCAAAGGAATGTAAGCTTAGAGCCTCTGGGCAAGCTTCAGAGGAAATGGGTGAGTTAAAACCCTGCGTGTTTATTGGGTAAACACCTAAAATCCTTTACAAAGTGAATCGTCACTTCTCCATTTAAAAAAGGGAAAAAAAAACAAAACAAAAAAACACCCAACTAGTATTTGTCTAAATAGTTTTCATGGGTTTTGGGTTTTATGGACCCCAAATAGCGATTAAAGTCAAGGGCAAGATTTGTCCTTTGTTATAATGCTTGGGCAGTGTTCGGTAGGTTTTTGATGGATTAAAAATGGAAGAAGAAAAAAAATAGCCTGTTTGGAGCTTTGAGTCGTATGAAAAGCTGTATAAATATTCATAGTGAGCAATCATAACGTATAGCAGCAACAGAAGGAAACCGGTTATGATGTTAATATTTGTTTTACTTAACATTACTTCCTTTGATTTACTTACATACGTCTCCATTCATTTATTTATTCTCATCTCTTAACGAGCCTAAAATAGCTTTCCATTACAATTTCATCTAGTTCAGTCATTTTTATTTAAAGCCCTACACCTGGTGCGCTCAAGAGCCCCAAACTGAACTCTTCACTCTAGCGGCTTGCTTCTGCTAGCGTGCGCAATAAGCCACGCAGTATTTTCTGTCCAGGCTCTGAATGCGGTGCCTGAGCTATAGTGCACCTGCCTTTTAAAAATTTATTTTTTTGAGGTAAAAAATATTTAACCAAATTTGCCATTTTAACCGTTTTTAAACCATAGGTATTTTTTTTAAAAATAGCTTTATTGAGATATTCGCAGTGCCATACAATTCATCCATTAAAAATGTGCAATTTAGCGGTTTTTAGTATATTATTAAATTTTTTTTTGTTTTTGAGACAAAGTCTTGATCTGTCACCCAGGCTGAAGTGCAGTGAGTGAGTGACTCGATCATACCTCACTGTAACTTCTAACTCTTGGGCTCAAGGGACCCTCCTACCTCAGCCTCCTGAGTAGCTAGGAGTACAGGCACATGCCTCTAACCCTCGCCAATTTTTAAATTTTTTTGTAGAAACAGGGTCTTGCTATGTTGCCCAGGCTTTAACTATTAATTGTATGGTTGAGTGGCATTAGGCATGTTCACTTTGTTGTGTTTCCATCACCACCACCCATCTCCAGAACTTCTTGATCTTCACAATCTGAATTTCTGTAACTATTAAACTAACTCCCCATTTCTCCCTTCCCCTGCCTAGTCCCTGGCAACCACTATTCTATCTCCTGTCTGTGAATTTGACTACTCTAGGTACCACATATAAGTGGAATTATAATAGGTATTTGCCCTTTTGTGTCTGGCCCATTTCACTTAGCATAATGTCTTCAGGGTTCATCCATATTGCAGCATGTGACAGGATTCCCTTTCTAAAGCAGAGTAATAGTCCATTGTGTGTATATACTACATTTAAAAAATCATTTTAGGCTGAGCGCGGTGGCTCACGTCTGTAATCTTGGCACTCTGGGAGGCCGAGGCGGGCGGATTGTTTGAGCTCAGGAGTTCGAAGCCAGCCTGAGCAAGAGCGAGACCCCATCTCTACTAAAAAAAAAATAGAAAGAAATTAATCGGACAACTAAAAATATAGAAAAAATTAGCCGGGCATGGTGGCGCATGCCTGTAGTCCCAGCTGCTCTGGAGGCTGAGGCAGGAGGATCGCTTGAGTCCAGGAGTTTGAGGTTGCTGTGAGCTAGGCTGACGCCACGGCACTCTAGCCCGGGCAACACAATGAGACTGTCTCAAAAAAAAAAAAAAAAAAATCATTTTATCTGTCAATGAACACTTGGACTGGTTACATCTCTTGGTTATTATGAATAATGCTGGTGTGAACAGGATGTACAAATATCTGCTCAGGGCCTTGCTTTCATTTCTTTTGAGTATATACCCAGAGGCGGAATGTGTAGATCATGTGATAATTCTGTGTTTAATTTTTCTGAGGAACCGCCATACTATTTTCCACAGTGCACAAGTGGTCCAATTTCTCCACCCCTTGCCAACACTTGTTATTTTCTGGGTTTTTGATAGTAGCCATCCTAATGGGTATGAGGTCTCATCGTAGTTTTGATTTGCATTTCCCTAATGACTAATGCTGTCAAGTATCTTTTCATGTGTTCATTGACTTTATATCATCTTTGAATAAATATCTATTAAAAGCCTTTGCCCATTTTTTTAATCAGATTTTTTTGTTTGAGTTGTAAGAGCTCTTTGTATACATTCTGAAAATTAATCCCTTATCAGATATGATTTGCAAATATCTTCTTCCATCCCATAGATTGCCTTTTCAATTTGTTGATTATGTCCTTTGATGCACAGAAGTTTTTAAGTTTGATATAGTCCCATTTGTCTATTTTTGCTTTTGTTGCCTGTGCTTTTGGTGTCATATCCATGAAATCATTGCCAAATCTAATGTCATGAGGCTTTCCCCTTGTGTTTTCTTCTAGGATTTTTATAGTTTCAAGTCTTACATTTATGTCTTTAACACATTGTGTGTTGATTTTTGTATATGCTGTAAGATAAGGGTCCAACATCATTTTTTTGCATGTGGACATCCAGTTTTTTCAACACAATTTGTTAAGATAGTGATTTTAAAATCTTTGTCTAGAAAGTCTGATGTCTGGACTTAGGATGGTTTCTGTTAATTCTATTTCTTTGAATTGTCCATAGTTTCCTGTTTCTTTGTATGCCTTGTATATTTTTGGAGAAAACTGGATATTTGAATATTATAATGTAGTAATTCTAGAAATAATATTCTCCCCTTTTCCTGATGTTTATTGAACACCGTAATAGTCCCATTTATAGTTATAGTTGAAATAATTCCCAAACTCTTTTTTGCAAAGATGTCTTCCTTGTGTGTGGTCACAGAAGTCTCTGTGCCTTAGCTTATGTTTAGCTAGTGTTTTGACAGAACTTTCCTTGAGTGCTAGGAGTTGAAAAACGAACAAAAATAAAACACAAGCACTTCTCTCAGTCTTGGTAAGTTTCTCAGTGCTGAGCCTTTCCTTCAACACTTAGGCTAGGGATCAGCCTAATGGGTACATTTGAATGTCTTGATTTCCCAAAGAAACTCCCCAGCTTTTGCTTCTGGGCTTTAGGCAGTCTATTGTGTCTGTAGATGATAGTTTTTTCCCCAGGCTTCTGTGGGTTGTTAGTTTGGCTTGCGGTGTACCCCACCCCACCCCCCAACTCTGCCCCCAAGCAATTTCTGCTGCTTTTTCTGGCCTGAATTCTGATTAGGTGAAACAGACAAGTGCTTTGTGTCAGTTCTTCAGGTAGCACAGACAGATTAGAACAGACATACAATAATTTATAAATAAGTTCTGCTCTGCTCCCTCCAGAATCAGGGACCAGTGTCCCACTCTGTGAATGTGGGTTCCCTTTGATAAGACGCCACCATACTGGGAGGAGATGGAGCAAGAGTAAGGAAAAACTCTACAAAACTTTCCTACTGTTTTTTTTTTTTTTTTTTTGAGACAGAGTCTCACTTTGTTGCCCTGGCTAGAGTGAGTGCCGTGGTGTCAGCCTAGCTCACAGCAACCTCAGACTCCTGGGCTCAAGCGATCCTACTGCCTCAGCCTCCCAAGTAGCTGGGACTACAGGCGTGAGCCACCATGCCCGGCCAATTTTTTCTATATATATTTTTAGCTGTCCAATTAATTTCTTTCTATTTTTAGTAGAGACGGGGTCTTGCTCTTGCTTAGGCTGGTCTCGAACTCCTGAGCTCAAACAATCCGCCCGCCTTGGCCTCCCAGAGTGCTAGGATTACAGGTGTGAGCCACCGCGCCTGGCCCAAGTACAATACATTTTTGTTATGTATAATCATCCTACTCTGCTATCATATATTGAATTTATTCCTGCTTTCCACTTTGCGGTAATGTAAAACATAATTTTGGGAATAGTTGCTCTAAAGGAGCTTTCCATAAGATAAATCAGATCTGAGATATTTTAGGGGAGCTTCTTCAAGGAGTTGCGGTAAATATTTTTGGTAATGGGAAGAATCACTTCAATTTACTTCTCCTGAAAACTTTCTGATTTTCATATAGTGAGTTTGTTGAAGGTGAGAGTATGTTTGTATTTTGAATTTTCTGAATGCTAACTATAATCTTTAATTAGTTTTTACCTTGTATATTGTACTGATGAAAGGTAAGGAAACTGAGGCACAGATAGATCATTTTTAGTGATCCCTACTCAAGGTAAAAAAACTTGATTAGAAATGAAGATGGCTAGAAAACCACCAAATAGACACATTTATTACATTTGAATTGTATTTCTAAAAAAACGAACAAAAATACCCAAACTGTGATTCTTTGGATCATGTAAAAATTTGCCCAGCCTTTTACAGAATTTTCTAAATTTTCAATAAATGATTTTTTTTATACAAACATGTGGGTTTTAGTATTCCTGCCACCTCTTGCCTTATTCAAAATACCTCAGAGAAGGGAGGTGGTATGTGGTAGAGGAAAGAACTAGAAGATAAAAGATATGTATTCTGATTTAAGATCCAGTAGCAACTAACTTTGAAAGCTTGAGCAAAGTACTTACACTCACTGTCCTTGGAGATTGAAGTAGATGATGTGTTAAGAACAAGTAAGAGTCTAAAAAATTTTTTTGATTTTTCTTCTTGGTTTGCTTTGTTGTTTGTGTGTTTGTGTGTGTGTGTGTTTTAGTTTGTTCTGAGCCGAGGGACACAGACTCATTAGTCAGAGGCATGTGATAAAGTGTAAATCAGGAAGAACCATAGAGCAGTCCTTCTAGAAGTACAGCCAGTGGACCATCTTTTAAACAATATAAATCCCTGGGCCCTATCATTTCAAGTAAGAATTTTCTGGGAGGGGATGGAGATGAGGTGGGTCTGTACTTCTACCAAGTGCCTCAGGTGGTTCCAAGGCTCACTGAAATTTAAGAACCAATTCTGCTAGTTAAACATATCTGTTTCTGTTTCCCTGAAGACAATCTTTAAAAATCCACATTCAAAAATTAGTTTTTCTTACAGAAAACATGAGCATGATCCCTAGTCCTTTCAGATTGCCAATGGCTAAGGGATGCCCAGTATGAGTCATGAGGCCAGGTCAGCCAGTGTGACCAGGGACATCAGGGACCCCTGAGACTTCTTGGGAGGATTCCTTTAGGGTTATGATCAAATAACCAAGAGGAGGGCGCTTGCTTAGTAAGTGGTGGGCCTGAGACCTGGCTCTGGGGATGAGCTCTGAAGAGACATTGCAGTGCCCCTATGTATTGTTTTAGACCTCGACAAATTCTTGTTTGTGGTTCTTCCAACATTCAGGGTGAGAGATATTTAGGTAGTGTAAATCGGTGATCTCCAAACTCCATGGTCCTCAAAATTGAAAAACGTCACTATTGGAAGGTCCAAATCAGGGCAACTTCACAGCTGGCATCCTGCTATGAACCATCCACACATATCAACAAAGAGCCCCTTACGAGGTGACAGTCTGCAAGAGGCAGCTACACGACAGTGGGTAAGAATCTGGGCCAGATGCTCCGAGTTCATATTTCTATCCCAAATTTACCAGCCGTGGAACCCTGAGCATTTTCTCCCCCTGTAAAATGATCACAAAGGTAGGCCCTACCCTGTAGAGTTGTTATGAAGATTAGAAGCCAGCTTTGCCTATGAGAGATATTAGAGAACAATGACAGAGGTATTCTGACACTTAACCAGAATTTAGATGGGTTTGTGTTTCTGTTGCACACTCATGGTGTTTCTCCCTTGGTTATGGACGCCTGCTGCCCCTCCGTCGTTATTAGTAGCTCTGTAAAGCACTCGGCTGGAGTACTCTATTGATCTCCAGATAGTACAGCCAGGCTCCCAGCTGCCCTGACAGTTGCCTCTGCTCAGAGCCGCAGGAGCCGGGTGAACATTTCTGCCTTGGTGTGCACTGGGAAGGCCTCTTGTTCGCACAGACACTGTCCAATCCTGCGCAACCTGGAGTGAAAAAAATGCCTTCTGAACAAGAGCTTGCGCTTGTGGGAGGGGGGAGAGGAGGGAGGAACAGCGGCCATCTTATCCAAGGGTAGATGAATTCAGGATTTATTTGAACCACTTAGTCTACCTCTTGTCTACATGATCTTCTGTCACTTGAAAGAAACTGATGCTCATTAATTCCAACAATGAGAAGTATTTTGATGTTAAATCAGAGAATTCATGGAGCCTCTTCTGATTTATTTGGTGGTTTTATTCTATTATTTCAGACAATATATTCCTGAGTACTATAAGATCCATATCTGTAATTTGTATACTTATGTATTTGAAATTATAACTTGGTATATTTAGTTGGTTTATGTTATCTGCAGCCTTTAAGTGGAATTCATTTCATAGACATACTATAATGCCCCCCTAATATTCCTGTTATTGATTTTAGTATTTCAGAAGTATTATTCATGGTGACACCTACTGGAAAGCAAATTTCAGTTACATCAATAGACATTATTATAATATAGAAAACATTAATATTTGATGGTGACATAAATGTGACACAAAGGCAATAAACTCATTAATAAGCATGCACATATCATTAATAAAGCATTCTAAGATGGCATCTATGCATTTTCAGTTCTTGTCCCTAAAGTTCACTATTCGTTTACCAAGTGCATTTTGCACATCACCCATTGTTCACAAAAGTTATTCTCAATTAATAAGCTCATCCTCCTTTAAGATAACATGGAGCCTTAAAATTATTATAATGATAACATCAGTATGAAATCTATGAATTTTCTAAAAAAGGAGATTTATCAAAACATAACGATGCTTCCCTCCCTTTTTCTTTTCTTTTTCTTTTTTCTTATTGTGTGTGTGTTGCTTGGCAACCAACATTGATCTGTTTCAAAAAAAAATCACATGACTTAGGAATTGCTAGTGGCAATAATACTCTGTCATTTTTCTTTCTCATACTAAGCTGATGAAGGTACTATTAACTGGAACAGCTATTAATTGTTTCTTCTTTCTTTGAAGTCTAATTTCCATGTATACCATGCATGGGGAATCATTTTGCTAAAGACGGTGGCCTAGGAGAGATGGCCCAAGAGAGCTGAGTGGGAAAGTCTTCTTTTTAAGATAAAAGAGAGAAGTATCACATTCAATTTTTTATTCTTGTTTCATCAGGTCAATTTTGTTTTCCCAAAATACCAATTATTGCAAAACCTAAAGTCAGGCAGTCTCTATTGTTCCTCACTTGTATTTTGGAACTACAATCCTGCTACTAGCCTCCCTGAGGCTGATGGGTGTATAAATTCCTATGTGTTTATTAAACAATCCTCTTGATATGTTCTAACATCAATGTGCACTACCTTGGATCTTCCCACCCACCTGGTGTGTCTCACTCCTGCCTGTGCAATTCAGTTTTCTGTGTAATGTCACCTCCCTTGAATGAGGCAATCTGTTCTCAGATGAAATCTTTGATCTACAGCCCGCCTTGTTCTAAAAGCTACTGCTTATGTAGTATTCGCTATTTTGGGGCCACCCTTCCATTCCTGTCCCAGTTTTTTGTTAAGACATGGATATAGGAGTTTTACTGAACTCCAGAAATTGTTTATAAAGTGTTTTTCTGTAAAAGAATCAGCCTCAGAGAAATTGTGCTTTGCCTGCAAGTCAGGGACAAGTGGCAACACTGACACGCCAATCAAATGGTCAAAAATATGTCACAAGTAAATATAAAATGTCTTCCTTTCCAAATCCTTTGTCTTTTGCCTACAGTTACTTGTTCATTTTGAAAGGCTTTGAAACGTATTCCCCATCTGAAGAGTATCCAGTTTCCCATTCCCTCTGTATTACATTCTCATCTTTATGAGAATTGATGCTGTCTTTTCATATTGCTTTTGTGGCTTCTGCCACTCCACCCCATGTAAGAGTCTAACAGGGCAGAAGCTTCAGAGACTCTTTACTGGCTAATACCTGACCCCTCTGTCTCCCATTACAGCTCCAAGTGACCATTTTCAAGGTAAAAGGTCATCCCCATCCCTATCCCTTTGGAACCAACGTGCATCAACCTTCTAACCTCTGCCTCAGGAGATGATGGCTGTTTGGGCTGCAATCCCTTCATTACAGATGGTCCATATTTTATATTTAGTGTGGGAAGTCAAATTTAGGAAAGCAATTTCTCTTAAAGCTAGGAGTTCCAATAATCCAACATCTTCTATTGGCTTATGGGTGAGTGGGCAGTAATGGGTTTATGGGAAGCGCCTGCTGGTCTGTCTTTTCCAGGGAGGGGATTATTCCTGTCAATCTAAATTTTTAGAATTGGTGGGCTCCCATTGTTTATTATTCAGCAAGCTTTTATTAGATTGTCTCTAAGCACAATGCAGCAAGTGGAGCATCCTTCTGAGCAGGCTAGCAGGCTGGATCAATATCTTCAGGCATTTAAAATCTTGGATAAAATAATGCTACATTTTCATCTCGGCTCCAAAAGAGGAGTCCTGCTTGTAGTTCTGTCTCAGAGAGAAGGTATAGAGAGATGCATGATGACATTAGCACGGACAATAATTGTCTAATGATGATAGAATCCATGGGTAAGATGATGTATTTTTTTAAGGGAAGGTAACCTTAAGGTAATAGTTTGCTCTTTTGTGACAGTATAACCTAAATCTGTAAAAAAAAAAAAAAGTACTACTAGATTACACAAATGCATTTATTGTGCTAACTTCAAATGAAATATCAATGAAAGATGGCATTAATTTAAAAATTCACAGTATAAATGAATTTTTATCTATTACTGCATATATGTATGGAATGAGACAGAGGCTAGATTAACTCATTTTTTTGTAGCAGAATAATCAAACCAAGCGCAGTGACTTGGGACCTAAGAGAAGCCATGTGACCCCAGGGCCTTTGGTTGTGCAAACCCCAGAAGGCCAAACTATCCTAAGGACATGTGGGCAGGTGAGATGGGCCACAACCTCCCAGTCTAAATCGAGCATTCTCATTTTTAATGATTTCTAGAAGCAAAGCAAAGAAAATACTCTAGCCTTTTGTGTTCAGATGTCAGACTTAAAGATTCCTTCTCCCGATTTTCCAAATTACCTGATTAGAAACTAGGCTGGGGTAGAACAGGCTCTAGGAAGGAAAGTCCTAGTGATGTTGAGATAAACATTACCCTCACTTACTGCCTGTTCCCTCTACCAGGTGTGAAGGCATGTGAGGGCTCACATATGGCATAGACAACTGGATCAGGTCATCAGGTTGCTGTGCCTTGAAGACATTTTAATGAAAAAAATAATAATAGTGGTGGTTATGGTAGCCATTGGTATTATTATTTATTGTTATTTTTATTGTTGTTGAGTATTTACTATGTTGTAGGTATTCCAAAAATATTTTCTCAAACATCCCTTTGAGACAAAATATTATTATTACCTAGTTACTGAGAGGTAGTAATCAAGAGGCTGAGGGGCAGGAAGGAAATTAATGTTTATTGAATATCTCTTATGTGTCAGTCAATGTGATTGAAGTTTTCATATGTTATTAAATTTTATTCTTAAAACTCTTTTAATAAGGTACATATTAACTGTAATTACATAGGTGAGGAATCTGAGACTCAGAAAGGTTAAATAATTTGCTCAAGGTCACCAAGCTAGTACATGGTGGGGCTGGGTTACGAGTAACTAGGCCTGCTTTGCTCCTAGAGTGCATGTTGTTTTCACCTGACCCTGCTGCTTCTCCGAAAGAGCCAAAATCTTCCACAGTTAGGGCCTTGGTCTTATCCTTCAGAGGCGTCTGTCTCACCACTGCCTTGCATGCATTCAATTCTTAACATATTTTACTCCTGAGAGTATTGGGAAGATAGAAACGTGAGCACCAAAAAGTTGAAGCCCAATGTCATTTCTCTCTAGCTCTTAGAGGGCCACAATGTTTGGATGTCTTCAATGTACCTATAATGACAATCCATCCATCATGGTCCATGAAAGACCACATTCTTCACTGGCAGAAGTCTCCTCTTTTGGAGGATGCTGTTCAGGAACTGCAACAGATCCCATAAATAGGCAAAAGAGGGGGCTCTCTTCATAAAGTAAATTGAGGGGTGACCTCACTTCATCCTCTATTGTTTTCTAATGAATTTATTGAGTCTTGCCTAATTTTGTTTCTCAAAAAGCCCTTCTTAAAAGCCAAATATATCTAGGAGAGAACAATTTCTACTGTTGTCATCAAATATTTTAGTAATTTGGCATATTATCTTAGAAGGATTAACTTATTAAAGAGACTGAGGATGGAGCGTGTATGTGTATGTGCACACACTCACGTAGAGGCACGATGGAGCAGAGGCTACTAGTGGAACTGAGATGCTGGCATCATAAGACAGGAATGAGCAGAGGTCAAGGAAGTGGTTTAAGCCCAGTGACATGTAAACTAACTCGCTCTTTAAAGTCTGTGCTATTAACTCACGTATTAAAGCTCTTATTTGGCACCAAGTTAAATTCACTTTGTTTCTGCAGAACATTTTAAAGAGTTTATATCTAAATCCTGACTGTCATCTTGTAACTGGGCTCAGGGAGTTGCAAAAATCCACCTACGAGTTGAAAAGGAGACTCTAACATGAGGACACAGAAGAGGCAGATCTATCATCGCTGTGGGTATTTGTTTCCCCCTTCCCTGCTTGAGTAGCCTGAAAAGTCATGACCGCCATGATTCTTGTGGGTCTCTTTGTGCCTCACTTCCTCACAGGCAAAGTAGGATGATGACACATTGTCTCATGACCTTGTTGATTTAAAAAATGACCGGCAAACAAAGCAGTGGGAGGAAATGCCCAGGTGTCTGTTGAGAAATAAGAGACTTTGTTCTCTTTGTTCAGGTATTCTTTAAAATGCTCAGGAAAAGAGATAAACAGAATGCTAGCAAAAGCAGGTGGTAAAATGCCAAAGCCATGGCACTTGGACAACTATTGAACATGAACCCTCTGCTAGAGACTTAGGCTTACCTGTAGGGATGAAGAGGGAGAGAAACCCAAGCGGGGAAAGTGCCACAGAGAATCTGACCTCAAGAAAGTGGTGCTTTGTCTCTGCAATTTATAAGACAGAAAGCAGGAGACTGGAAGTTAAAACTCTGATTCCAAACTCCATGTTGCTTGTCTTTGAAAGAGCATGAAAGGAGCCTCTTTTTTATGCCAATGTGTTAGGAGTCTGTGAGAACAGCAAAAGACAGCAACTCAGAGGGAAGCAGAAAATTAATTAGTCAATTAGCAGCTACCCCTTTGGTTAGCTACAAGGAGATATTCAAAGAAGGAACTGGAATCCAGCCTCCTGGAGGGTGTTGGTAGGTAATGTGATTACAGGGACAGCCAGGTATGGGAGCCCGTGAAATCAGGATGTGTACCTGGAGAGTCACAGAGGCCGATGAGGACTTGCCCCACAGTGACCGTGGCATGGACCTGGGCCTGGAATCTTGGCTTTGAAATTTACTTGGGTGAGTTAAGTCTCAGTTTCCTTAGTTCCCACTTCATAGGGTTTGAGGATTAAACCCAGAACTAGATTTAGCACAGTCCCTAGAATATATTTAAAAAATCCCTGGAGGATAGCTATAATTATAGTTATTTAGTCTAAGAATAGATTTAGGGAGAAGGTTGGGTTAAGCTTAATGAACGGAAGTTTATAGTGGTCAGAAAGTATTTGTACTGCCTAGGAGTTTGATTCTTTTTAAGGTATTGAAGAGTATGCTCTGCAAATGTTTGTACTGAGAAAATCATTACATTTTATGATATTAATTATAGAAAAAGCACTAAAATGACGTTGGCATCACTCACCCTTGTTTTCTCCATCACTAGTGTTTGGTGGTTTAGTAGGAAAGACCAGGGAAGTCATATTATTAGACAGCATTTCCCAAAATGTGTGTGCAGAACACAATGTGTGTTCTCAAATCCCTTGAGAAATTCTTGTGAGATTTATAGTGAAAATATCGTGTTAAAGGCTCTGTGAAGTCCCCAAGTAAATTAATCTGCTTAATTTGTTAAACTTAGTACTGCATTTTTCAAACTCATTTGACTCATTTTCTACATGTTAACTGTTAACAGCTCTAAACACTTTGGGAAAAGTTGATCTAAGGCAACGCTTTCCTCCTGGGGGGAGTCTGTTGGAATTGTAGAGATAGAACCCAGGAGAAAATGCTAAGTTTTTATAGATCTGGAACTAAACCCCCCAACCTTAAATCGACATGGAAATCAGTGCTAATGACCTTGAAGGAATGCCATACTAATTTTCTGTGTTGAGCGAAAGTGAGCAATGTCTATTGGAGCATCACTTAGCGAGTACCTACATATTCATTAAATGTTCACTCTTGACAAACATTTCAGGGTGTGCAGAGTTAAAATTTGACAATGCCGTAATACTACTTGCTAAATAGTGGTGACTTATTTTGCTGAGAGTTCATTATGATTCTTCAAGGAAAAAGTTAAAAGGCGATGAAGAGTGGCCTCATGTGAGAGGGAGAGGTCAACAGCTCCACCCAGCCACTTCCTAGGTTTCCTGTCTGCCTGGAGGTAAGAAGAGCCTATGAAGGACAAAGAGCCTGATCATTTTCTCACTGGAAAAAAGCAGAAAAGGCCTCACTGTTTTTTAAGGGTCCAGAATTTGAAGCTACAGTGAGCTGATTCTAACTCAGAATGCTTTTATCAATGCCCAATTCATGCACAAATTGTCTTGTAAATTAGATTTTCTTTTCCTCCAGAAAAACATATGTTTTTAAAAGGTACTTCATTCCTAAACTAGACTACAAAAACTGATTTCAGCTATATTTTCCTTGAACTGTCAGGACCCCTCCACCCTAATCCTGGTCGTAGAAATGACGATTTCCTTCATGTATCCAGGCAATAAGTATCTCATGATTTGCAATGTTCTGGGATGCCAAGACGAAAAGTGTCTGGTCCTTACCCTCAAGCCACTTATCTGGTAGGTTATATAAGACATAAACAGAGAATTACCAGACAGGCAGTTTTCAATAAGTGAAGGGAAAATAAAGTACACTGGAAGCATTTCTAGTTGGGATAATAAAGCCTTCATGGAGGTGGTATTTAAGTTTAGCCTCACAGGATGGGTAGGAATCTAATAAGTAGGGAAAGAGGGGTGGGAAAGTAAGACAGAATGCACTGAAATTCCCTCTTAAGGACAGTCCAGCAGGAGCCTGGCAAACGAACTTATTTCTCATGCTCTATGGTTTCCATCTTCAGAGATGAGATAATTTCTAAGAGTCTGACACAGCAGCTGTCTCCCTCACTAGGGTGTGAGTAGCAGAACTGCAGTTAACAAGTCTTTGTGGTCCCAGAGAGAAATTGATACTTGCTGATTGCACTATGCTGAAGCAAAATTACGAGAGTGCATTAAAATCCTTTGTAAAGAAGGTTGAAGGCATTACAAAAATGCGTGGGCATCTCGGGCATTAATATTTGATTCAATATCTTTTAGTTGCATATGGCATATTTTGATGGAAGAGGCGTGTATGGATATAAATACAAACTGGAGAGCCACCAGGGCCAGTGCTGGCTGTCAATAAGACTCCTGGCTGGGGGAGGAGCCCATTCGCAGAGGTTTTGAGGGCATATCCTCAAGTAGAAGCAACCAAGAGAAGCTTTTTTTTTTGATCAACTCCATTGTCTGTAAAAGGAAATTTCCACCATTCCTCAGGAGGAGCTGGGAACCTCTTGCAATGAAAGCCATACCACACCTAGTAAGGACAGCTACAGCACCTACTAAGTCCAAAGCCGTGTGTTCAGACACTGACATGGGTGACAAAAAATAAACATTTTCTATTCTAAAAAAGCTCGGAGTCTCTTTGTGGTGGGAGCTCGGAGTGGTGGGACAGATCCATAAGCAGACAGTAAACATTAAAACAGCAAAATACAGGATTGGGGAAGAAAGGAGGGTAGGATGAGATCCTGTGAAGGCTCATTGTATGGCAAACTCTATTCCATTCCGTTGAAAATGCTTTTCTCTATTTCCACTCACAAACCGTTGGCATCGTTGGCCATCGCCAACACATCTTCTTTCTCTGTGTCTGTTGTCCAGCTCTGCTTGCTAGAGCAGTTTCCTTTGCTGGCGCACAATAGGCTTTCTTCACCTCTTTCTATCTACCGGAGTTCAATTCCAGTCCACAGAGCGCACTCAGGCTAGATTAAGGAGAAAGACATTTATTATAAGATAGTAGGCGTCTTACAGACTTTTAGGGACAGAGAGAGAACCAAGCGTGGATGCCGCACAACGGCAATGAGCACCCAGGAAGAATGCTCAATTACACCATGAAACTGTTCTAGTAGAAAGTCCATAGTTGCTACCGCCTGTCACTCAAAACTCATGAAACCACCGCCTGAACACTGGAACTTCTGCTACAGCTGCTGCAGATGAACTCAACACCTTCATGACCATGCTAGCCAGAAAAGGCTTGTGGCCTCGCAGATTTTATTTTGTTTTTCTAAGTCTCACAGAGTGAGTCTGCTTGCTCGTCATATGCAAGATATGCTTGAAAAGGATGGTTTTGGATTCTCCTTGAGAAAAGCATAATTAATTACACAGAAAACTACCAAAATGGGGTTAACAAAACCATTGGAAGCCACAAATGCCAGAGTTGTATTGCATTATCACTCAGATGTTTTGCCCTTAGAAGGTCTGAGTACAGGCTTTTTTTTTTTTTGAGACAGAGTCTTGTCTCAAAAATGATCCTCCGTCTCAGCCTCCTGAGCAGCTAGGACTACAGGAGCTCACTACCATGCCAGGCTAATTTAAAAAAAAATATTTTTTTTATAGTTGGGGATCTTGCTGTGTTTCCCAGGCTGACCTTGAACTCCTGGCCTCAAGCAGTCCTCCAGCCTTGGCCTCCCAATGTGCTGGGATTAGAAGTGTGATCCACTATGTCTGGCCTAAGTACAGGTTTTTAAAAAAATTTAATGATACTCACAGATAGGCCTGGTAGAGAATAATATTTCAACATCTTACCAGGAGTAATGTTCTGAATATATTCCACCAAATTCATGTGTTGGAAATTTAATCCCCCATGTAATAGTGTTGGGAGGTGGGGCCTAATGTGATGTGGTTGGGTCCTGAAGGCTCTCGGGAGTGGATTAATGCCACTGTAAAAAGGGCTTGCAGGAGTGGGTTCACTTTCTTCTGCCATGTGAGGAAGCAGCAAGAAGGTCCTCACAAGACACCAGTGCCTTGACCTTTGACTTCACCCTCAAGGACAATGAGAAAATAGATTTCTGTCCTTCGTAATAAACATTGATTCAGATGAGCAAAGCCCTCTGTACTTCTAGTCTACTTCTGACAATTGCCTGTCAGCGCCTCAGACTGAGTATTTTTCAATGGGATGGGTTGACTTCTGATCTATGAACCTTTCAGAATCTGATTGGTATTTTCTCTCTCAAAATCCCTTATATATGTAAATTGGTCAACTCAAGTGTTTTCTTGGAGGAGGCAGGATGTAAACATTTTGCCATAAAATTCTCATCTTTGAAATTAGGATTAGGTCTGGAGGAAGGTGGATAAATGCATTTCAAATCTGGAATCAAGATCTAAATTTCTCATTAACCATTTCCTCTTTCCTTTTATTTTCTATTCTCGTATTTTCTTTCTACCTCTGCCTTTTCCTTTCCC
This sequence comes from Avahi laniger, assembly GCA_963575035.1. Taxonomy (NCBI): domain Eukaryota; kingdom Metazoa; phylum Chordata; class Mammalia; order Primates; family Indriidae; genus Avahi; species Avahi laniger. The sequence goes on from CAUYSK010100401.1 coordinate 17,800, forward strand.
TTTCTCTTTCCCCTTCCTTCCCTACTTGCTCCCTTTTTTCCTTCCATGTCTCCTTCCTTCCTTTCTTTCCTTCTTTCCTTTTTCTTCCCTAGCAGTTCTTCTGGGCGTGAGGGTGGAGTGAGGAGGATGGTCTTTTAGATCAGTGATTCTGAACTGGGGGCGATTTTTGCCTGTGAGAGGATATCTGAAATGTTTGGAGACATTTTGTCACAACTGGGGAGGGGGTGCTCTTGGTACCTCCCAGTGGAGGATTCTGGGTTGAGGCCCATGGTGCTGCCAGTCATCCTACAATGAATAGGACAGGCCCCCACAGCAAAAATTATTCCTCCCTGACTATCAATAGTGTTCAGATTGAGAAATCCTGCTTTAAAGGGAGCTGATTCATCTTAGGAAGAATACGGACAGCAGCGATTTCTAAGAAACCATAATAAGATGTATTATATATGTTTAAGATATTTTTTTCCTTCAAAATTTCAGATTTGGGAGTCTAGGGCATTTGGTGCAAGGTAAGCACACCTAGGAACTTCTTGTGCAGACAGAGAAGGGAGGAGGCAGAGACTGAGAACAGTGTAGAGGAGCCCTTGGGATAGGGTGTCCGGTTTCTCCTGGTTTCCCTGGGCCTTTCCCAGTGTTAGCGCTGGAAGTAAACAGAGAGTGAGCAGAGCTTAGAGTGGAAAGGGGGCTTCCTGGTGTCCTGCTCCCCCACTTCTGCCCAGGACGAGCTTGCTGGCTGCCTTTTAATTTAACTTCATCTACCTCAGTGAGTACGAGACCCGCCTGTGTTGGCAGCAATGATTATAGTTTCAAACAGACAGAAAAACCCATTAAAGCTGCATATTTGGAAAACGTGAAAGACAAACTTTTCTTTTGACTTATATTTTCCAAATGGGTATGTGGCAGATGACATACTAGGAAAACTAGATGTGAAGAAATATAATAATGGTGTAAATTTTCATCTAGGCATTTTACAGGGCGGGTGGGATTATGTATTCTCTGGGTTACTATGACAGTTGTGAGATAGGTTTAAAGGATTAAAGATAAAATTAATAAAGAGAACAAGGAAGTCTATAAATATCTGGTCTTATTGTAATTGAGATGGTTAACCATAAAGCAATGAAAGAAAACCCATAGAAAACATTGAGTTCACAGGTGGCAAAAGTAGTTAAAACTTACATCAGTACAGGCAAGGAAATTAAGATGATAAATATTTTTAATGCCAGTTCTAAAACCTCTATTTAATTGTGAACCAAAAGAACTAGATGGCATCACACATAAGATGTGAATATTAGTGCCCCAACTTATCTGGGTCATTTGACCATAAGCAGACAGTGGAAGAAGGAAAATTGGCATCTAAAATTTATTTCCTTCCCTGATTACAAAACAGAAGAACTACTAGCCGGGTTGTAACCTAACTAAATTGGTCAGTAAAACCAATCACAGTTTTATAGAGTCTACACTAAAGCCAGGAAAGATAAACTATAACTCAGCAGAAAATTTACCAACACGCCAGAGTTAAATAATAATAATAAGTTGCATGATACTTGCTAGTAACAGTTAACCTTAATAAAATTGAAGACAGCAGTTGAGATGCCCAGCCCACTGAGCTAGATATTCCCAGGGACCCGTGGGCCGTTTCTGTACAGGGCTAGAGCAAGGCCCAGCTGGAGGGCTGGGTCTCACACCCCTCTCGCCTTCTCTGGACCTTAACAGCATTACCCAGAAACTGGAAAACTTGAGTCCAGTTAATTCAATTGAGTGCAAGATCTTGGACACCACAGATATGCTGCCTCTATTACCAGTCTTCCCTCTGTATTTCTCTGGGGTGTCCTCTGCTTTAGCCCCTATCTGCACCCCAGATCTTGGTCTCCATTTTTCCCATGGTGTCTCTGGTACCTCGGCCCCTTCTCACAGCACTCCTTCCCTCTTCTGGCCCTCAAGATAGCATGACCTATCTTTAGTCTCACTTGGAGACACCACTTACCTGCATCCCTCCAAATGGGTCTGTGTGTCTCCACTTCCGTGGCATCTCTCACTTTACCCCAGATTCTTTGATACCATTTCTCTGCATCCCCCAAACATTCCCTGTTTCCAAGCTCACACCAAGCTTGCTATTAATACATTCCTCTCTGTGGCCCTGTTGCCGTAACCTCCTTCCCCTCTGATCCGCCCCATGTGACTGGCGTGGGGACTCGTCTCTCCTCCAACTTCTGTCATCATCTGAGTGAATTGTTACATCACATGGACGATGCATTTAGCACCCTGTTTCCAGTGCCTTTGTTTTCCCAGTGCCAATGGCCTTCATCTGGAATCCACATCGACGGTTCTCACCGAGAGCAGCACGTTGCCATCGCGGGACCATTCCCTACCTGTGGTCTCCAGCTGGACAGCCTCTCTCTGCGATGGCACTTCCCGTGCTTCCTGCTCTCGGTCACTCCCACAGAGTCTGCTCCTCGTGCTTCTCACTTGGTCAGTCTTCTTCCGACTTCTTTCTGCACCAGTCTAAAATTGCTGCTGTTCGTCGTAACTCCTCTCTCATCGACACCCTCGTCTCTCTCTCCTGCTTATGTTTTTGACATGTGTCTCCTACACACTTCTAACTGCACAGTCTGTTGAATACTGTTGGAGAAAGTCAGAAATGGTATATTTGTGTCAATACAAATTTACAGCTTCTATTTTCCTTTGGGCCTCGAGATCCCCCACCACTCATCTTCCTTTCCTGGTCAGTGCTTCCATGTCCCTTAACAGCTCTGTCCCCTCGCCAATGCCTGTCGTAATCCCTTTCAGTGGATGGGCTACCCCACTTAGCTACCTTAAATCATGTATGGAACGTAATGGTGTTTACATATAAAGAGCTTTGGTTTCTACTTACAAGAAGTTAGACATTATGTATCAATCAAGAACTCCTGAATTTCTTGTTTCCTTGTCTACAAACTTATTTACAGTGCATCACTCTCTGGACCCAAAGGGGGCATCGTCCTGCCTGATCTATTCCTCTTGTATCACCTGGAACCTTGCCTATCAGCCATCTCCCTTGTCTATTGTGTTTTCAGCTTCTTTCTCTCTTGAGGTTCCTTCCCTTAGCCTAAAATGTGGTAGAGTTCTCCCATTCTAGCAAAACCAGAGCAAAATCTTCTTTATTCTGCAATGCTTTCCAGCGTTTAGACGATCTCTCTTTTCCCTTTCATAGCTCAGTCTTTTTATGCAACATCCTGTTTGCTAAACCCACTGCAAGCTGGCCTTGGCCACTGATACCGTTTTCACTGAGGTCACTGTGCGGAATAGTCTGTCCTTGGCTCATGTCAGCCTCTCCGCTGTACTGGACATTTGGGGGCCCACTCCTATTTTTAAGGCTCCAACATCCCCTTCTTTATATTGGCAACATGATGAGATGACCTGAATATGCTAAGCAGCAGCTCACGCCTCTGCCTTGCACATGCTGTTCCCTCTTCTTGGCATGCCTTTCTCTCCATTCCCCTCCTGCCTTCTCTGTCTGGAAAAATCTTATATTCTTCAAATTTCAGCATCAACATCACCTCCTCTGCGCTACCTTGGCAGACTGAATTTCTTCATATGAACCTCTTGTTATTTGTAACCTTAGTTGAAGATCTTTTTCTCCAAGTTGAGCTTCCAAAATAATCTTTGACTCATGAAGTCTCCTATTTTAAATCAGAAAGAGAAAAATAGAGGAAATCCTGGGTCTTCCTCCTTACTAATAAATAAAACTTCTTTACACGTCTTTTTCTATTTGCATATGATGGTAGTGTTGACATAGTCTAACTAGCTATTCCTCTCTCTACCTTCTCTATCTTTTTAATCTTTTTCTTCCATTTTAATGCATTTTTTTTATTAGTAATGGCTTGCAAATTAGCACCCACTTCTAGCATTTAAGCTGGCTTAGTATAGAAGTATTTACAATGTTTGTTTCAAAACACAAATTAAATTTTTAATTTTTTTCTACCTGAGTTATAAAAACGTTGTTAGTTCGTTCCTTAACAAATGGAATGATTTTTAAAAGGCATAGTTTCCCTTCTAGTAATGTACATGCCTATGCTTTGTAGAAGCACAGGATATGAGTTTAGGTTCAAATATAAACATGTAATTATATTAAGCAAAATAATCCCCTAAGATTGGCCTTTCGAAGGCCAGAAGTTAACTCTCAAATATGAATTCCACACAACTGAATGACATTTCATCAAGCACCTTATGTTTGATTTTAATTTATCAGTTTTCAGAGAAAGAAATTAACTAAAAAAAAGGGGGACTATAAGGACACGGAAGTCCTCTGTCTACAATGGAGAGATCTCTCCAGCCGGGGCTCTGCGCTGCCTCGTGCCTTCTCTGTCGCTTAGATGTCAATGCCACTGGCGTCAGTGATACTTCTGTGCCCCATCCCCATGCAGATTGATGGCAAAAGCGGTTCTGGACAATATGGCTTTTAGATGTCGCCTGTCTAGACACAGTCGGGATTACTGGAAACCTGTCTCTTTTCTTTATTTCATGGATATGTTACCCTTTTGCACTTAAACCTCAGTCTCCGAAGGGACAGAAAAATCTTTCCAGCTTTGATATTTCACAGGGATGATGGGTTTTGTTTTATGTTTTTATAGTTAGCTACATTTGGCTCTACTCTTTCCTCCTTATATCCTCATAAGTTAGTGGAATAGGTTTATCCAGGTGGCTTTGAAGGATATGCTGAGTATTTTGCACGTTATCATGTGTATTAGGTATAACACGTTTGAAGCAGCTCCTTTTAAGGAAAGACTTCTTCATCCATACAGTCCACCACCCACCATTACGGTTGGCGCAGGAGTATGTAATTTGAACACTATCTGGGAAAGGAGGAGGGCAGGATGTGGGGATGTTCTGTCCCAAGAAGAAGGGTGGGGAGAAAGCTCGCTGCTCCCAGCACCAGGGAAACTGTGGGAGGATGAGTGGGTCAGAGGTACAGTGGAGGAGTCAGCATGCTCTCGAGGGGCCCTCTCGGTGAGGAACACCCAGAGTGGGCAGTGGAGGATGCTGTGTGGACCTAAAGCTTGTGTCTTCTCTCTCTAAGTAGGTCTTAACATATACTTGAATGCCATTTTGAAGAACAGTGGGAGGAAATCCGAAATATTGAGTCTTTAAACCAAATGCAATGACTGGATTATCTAAAGCCACTGTTTACACTATAATGGCCTTTCTGAGTTCACTAGATTGGACCGAAATTAACCATTCTTAACTCTGTTTCCTGAGATGCTATGGGCTTGGAAAAAAAGATTAGTTCAAATATTAAAACAAATGACATTTTTTCTTTGCACATAAAAGTATATTTTGCATGCACATGGGACTCTGTTATGCATAAAGAAGGAGGCATGCCTTTCTCTCCTGAAAGCATTAAGTCAATGATTGTGAATGTGGGTTGGGGGTACAGGACAGGAAGACCTTGCCCCAGGTAGTTAGCACACCCTAAAAATGGAAAGTAGTCCTGGGCACAGTAGGGGTGGGGAACGTTCTTGGTGGAGACAAGTCCCCCGAGTGGCTTCTCTTTGGGGATTGGCCCTGGCTGGGGAAGGTGTGGGAGCTTCTCTAGCCATTTTCCCTGTCAGTCTGTAGAGGATGCTGTGGTTGACTTCCCACCTCCAGTCCACACCAGCAAGTTATTATAGCCAATTTTAGCGTTCTTAGTATCGTTGCCATCAATCGGTTGAGGAATGGATAAGCTTCCACTTATCTGAGCCAATGAAAGCAAGACAAATCTTCCTGGGGCCTTCTTGGAAAGAAGTTCTCCTCTTAAGACAGAGAAGAGATAGGTTAATCTAATGATCTGGGTGGCAAAGTGGAGAGATGATAAAACGGAGTCTCAAATGGTAGAGTCGAACCATTGGATCAGCTGACCCAGAAGCCTACGTCAACTCTGGACTTCCCGCAGGATGAGCTACTGTATTTCTTCACTTCTTGTGAGATTCAGTTATTTGTGGTGCCAAGTAACTTGTCAGACATGCTGACCATTGGTATTTTTCTCCATAGCAAAGGATGGAATTATCTAGAGAGACAAACTAATTTGATCATTGTTTTGATGCCAAGAGTATATTCCACAGGGTGTTTTCTAAAAATCTATTCATAATGCTTCCAAGAAGATGAGAAATTTATAGTGTGGGAATTCTGGATGCCTGATTCCATTCCTGATGCTTCTAGTAACTAGTAGCAAACATTGATTTCTCTAGGTCTCTCTTTCCTCAGTTGTGGAATGGAGGTGTTAGGTAGGAGTCTCGTTGGTTCTTAAAGCTTAGTGTACATTAAAAAAACATGTGGTTAGAGTGCTTAAAATACAGTTTCTTGGGGCCCTCTTTAAAGATTCTGATTAATTTTAACAGATACAGTACCCAAAATATTCTACTATAAAGTGGTTCAAGGACCACATTGAGGAAATCTGAACTAGAGAGACAGTAAGATATTTGCAAGTCAGCCTGGAGCCTGATTTGTCTCATCCATCAACAAATTCTTGCCTGTACCACTGCCGTACTCTATTCTTCCCAGTTGTGAGGAAACCGTGAGTTCTCGCAATGAAGCTTTATTGGGATGGATGACCAAATGTGGGGGGTTATAGACTCATTAAGCAGAAAGGAACCACGAGAGGTCAATGCAGTTCACCTCCTTGCTCTGGACTCCATCAAAAGTGCCCAAATTGGTATCTGCTTCTGTCCACAGAGATCTCAAGAACGTGATGTCCATCTACCCTGGGTTTTTGCTTCAGGTAAACTCATTCTAAACAGACAGGTCAGGAAATCATGTAGTCTGAGTAAATATATATTCTCACTTGCTAATTTTCATGTCAGCCTAGTATGGGTGTCTGATTATCAAAGAATTAGGAATTAAAACAAAACATTTGAAACTGATATTATCCTGAGTATGACTTAACCACAGGGGGTGCAAAAAGGAAGTCTTGACCTCATAGCAATAATGCTTGAACTGGCAAAACAAGGAGGATTGGTTACATTGCAAAGCACAATTGATGGGATGCTAACTCATGGAAATTCTTCGTTACAGCCGGTTTAAATTCCTCCTGCTGCAAGTGAAGCTGGGTTTCCCTTACATTCTTCTCTCTGGAGTGGGAATAACTCTGAATACCATTCCCTGCATGATAATCCTTCATTCTTTTTTAAAGAGTTATTAACTTCTCCTTCAGACTTCTCTTTTTAAGGCTGAAAAATTCTACTTCTCTTAACCTTTCCTCACAAGTTTCATTTTTCAAACATTAATAATTTTCATTATGTATCCCTGGATTCGCTCCAAATTTTCCACATCTTTAAGGAGTGGTGTTGTAAATAGTACTAAAATAATAGCTCTGGCGGTTGCAGGGTACAGCTTCCATGTGCTGCTTTTGTCTAGAGAGTGCAGCCCAGGGGGACAGAGCATGGACTCCGGCATCAGGCTGCCTGGGTTTGAATCCCAAGTCTGCCACTTTGGCAGGCTGTTTGATCCCCCAGCCTCAGTTTCCTCATCTGTGAAATGTGTATGATAATAGTGCCTGGCCTCATAGAGTTGTTAAGAGGATTAACTGAGTCAAATTACGTAAAGAACTCACAGTAGCACCTGATACAGAGCTACCTATTGTCACAGAGGGGTAAGTCATGGAAAAAGAGAATGTAGAAAGAATATTAGCTTTCTAAAAATGCTAGTTTTATTCATACAGAGGCCAAGTTATATATAAAAGTTTTAAGGATCGCCAGCTATGGAACATGAACTTTTGTCACTTGGAGAGAAAAACCTTAAATGTTGCATATACTACCGACTCTCCAGAACAGGGCCAGGACATCTGGGTTCCAGACGCTTCTCTGTTACTTGGTAGCTATGTTACCTAAGGAGGTTCCTTGAAATGTCTTGAGACTCAGTGTTATTGAGTATGTCATTCCATTAAATAGGAATGACAGCAATTCATCCACCTAAAACTACATGAAAAAAATTTTCCCTTTTTTTTTGGGCATCTGGTATGTGGGTTTCTAATACTAAGGGTTCGATTAATAGGTGGTGGGAAGTTGGGAGAATAAAGCCACAAATCATGACAAGTGAAAACCTACTGGAAAAAGACAGAGAAAAGATGAAAATAAATGAGTCTCCTCTAAATACCAAAATCCAATAATAGAGCTTGATTCCAGGTTGGTTTTAAAAGCAGAATTTCCCATCTTGCTTGATAGAGTGCAATGGTTTAGAGTACAGGCACTGTGATTGACTTCAATTTACGTTTTGACTATGGAATACTAGTCAGATTACTTATCTTCCTTGGGCCTCACATGCCTTATCCATAAAATGGGGATATTTATGCCGACCATGCAGGGTTGGTTTAAGAATAAAAACAAGATAATATGTGTGAAGCACTTAGCAGAGTGACGACACATCGTAAGTGCCCAATAAATGGTACCTTGTATGATAGTGCTCCATGCGGGGGGAGCACCACAATTCAAAATAATTAGTGCTTCTTGGTCTTTCTAAACACATGCCTGTCTGAATGTTGTGTCTGGAGCATACCTATGAGCTACCTTGGATTGGAGGAGTGAAGGTTCAAGTTATTAAGCATGAACAGGTTGTGGGGTGGCAATGTCTCCTTTCCAAATTTGCTTATGTAAAGTGTCGGCAGGGGGTGGAGGGCAGGCCCAGAGGAGAACTGAGGAGAGGGAGGCAAAATGTGAAGCCACATATGATAATGCAAACCGCATTTCCTGGCTCCACCACTTAGTTCTTTCCCCTGGGAAATTTTTACTGGTATTTTGCCTTACTGTGCGTCTTGCACTTCCTGTTATGAACTGGTTAAGAAGATAATTAGAACATGGTTATGGGAAATAGTAATGAAATACACCTCAGTGTTCAGCAAGAGAGATTGAGACTTCTGCCATTTGGGAGAACAGTAAAAGTAAGTCATTATTTTTTAAAAAATAACATGTATTACTTTTTAAATGATAAAGCAATCCTGTCTTATTTTAGAAATTTCTGAAAGACGCGGAAACATCAGGGTTATTGAAATGACAAGTTTTTCCACCACTCAGTAATAAATACTGCTCACATGTCAGTTTTTCTTTCTCAGTCTCTCCCTGTGATTGTACATGTATTTATGCATATATGATGTATATGACATATGATATTGAAACGTTACATAACATTTAAATAAAATATGCATAAAATACACATATAAATATATACACATATATAATTTTGCATCCTGCTTTTAGTTGTAGGGTAAACATTTCTTCATATAATTATAGATTATTAGAAGGTATTTATTTCATTTTGTGTTCATAATATAATTTATGTAGCCCAGATTGACATGCATATTATTTTTGTTTTGATGTTATAAATAAAGCTGCAATAAGCATTTTTTTCATGTAAATTCCTATGCATATCTGTGGCTATTTCTTTGGGATAAATCTCTCCCCAAATCTATTAAGATTCCCTATATATTGCCAAATTAACTTCTAGGAAGATTCTAGCATGTTACAGTTCACTAGCAATGTCTGAGCATTCTCACTTTACTTCACCATCATCAAATTTTGCAACCATTTTTTTTGAATCTTTGTTAGTTTGCTACATTAAAAAAATAGCTTCTTGTCTTTGTAATGTGTGTATGTGTGCAAGTGTGTTTGTTTTTTTAAAAAAGGGTGAATTTGAAAGGATTTTTGGTCACTTGTATTTCTTTAGTTTAATTGTTATTAATTTGGCCATAAATGGATGTTTTTACTTATTTTCTTATGAGTTTATATATACACTTGTATATGTGTGCTTATGGGTATTAAGGTATTCATACATTGCCTGTTATAAATGTTACAAACATTTCCCTGTAGTTTGTCATTTTCATTTGCATTTTGTTTACATTATTTGATTTGATGTTTTCATATTTATTATGTTCAACTCTATCAATACTTTTCTTGATGTTTTTAATGCTTAGCAATTCCTGAGATCAATGTATTCCTTTTTTTTTAAAGAAAATCAATATTTATGGTTTATTTTTATTTGTAAAATAAAATCCTTTAATCCATCTAGAATTTATTTTGGTATAGTGTATAAGATATTGTGCAAATGAATAATCTCTTTTTTACATAAACCTTAAGGTTTTTTTCTTCTTTTTCTTCCTTTTGGTAAGAAACAAAGATTTCCCTAAGCCAAGTAAAGACTACAGAAGCAAAGCAAATCTGTTCCCTAGCTGCCGCAGGCCATGTGAGGTGGGACGGAAAGGGCAAGTGACTGGCCCCTGGCTCTGGGGGAGCCTTAAACCATGGGCCACTGTTGCGACAGCGGAGCTGGCCTGTTTCTGTATTAAGAGAGGCGTTTAGACGCTTATGCTCTCAAGGTTCCTAGTAAAGTCATAGAGGCAACAATCTTCTGTTGATTGAATTTTAACTTAATTTAATTTAATTTCCTTGGCAATCACAGATGGTGTCATCCAGCAGCTAGAGGCTAAAAAGGGACACTCTACAGACCGAATGAAAACATGTTGAGTTATAATCAGAAGCCCAAGCAAATGGAAGCAAAGCGTGGCTATCAAAGTGAATTGCAGCGTGGATTCTCAGTATAGCAAAGGCTTGGACGGGTCACCAAGTGCTTTGTGTGAGCAGCAACAGCGACGCCATCGAAAAGGACTGTTCTCGGGGCTGAAATCTACCAGGGTGGGCTCAAAACTATTAAACAAAAATGCTGAAGGAAAAGTATTAGAGTGTCTTAAATGAGTAGAATCAATACGGACAAAATTATGTTTGATTAGAAACAACAGAAGAATTTTTAGGGAAGAGTGGAATTTTATCTCAGTCCAAATCAGGAAGGGACACGCATCTTGACTTTGTTGATTGTGTTTTGCTATTATCACCTAATATTAAAATATTTATTAAAAATTACTATATTTGATGTCTGAGAGTTTATATCATCCCAAATTACAAGGCTGTTTCTGATGAAAAGATAAGGGTGGGCTATAAGTGTCCCATGTGGGGAGACGGCACTCACGCCTCTGAGTTACGCAGGGGGGACCAAGCGGAGGGGATTTGGAATGACCTGAGGACCTCTGCCTCCAGATGTGGTATTCATTCACCCAGTTAACAGCCATTTCTTGTAATCAGTAAAAGCTCCCTGATGATGGAGGCAGGCGATTTCTGGCCAGGGATATGTCTGTGTCACTTCTAATCTACCCACACAACGGATGGGTACAGGAAGCAGCTACGTTCCCTGGTGCTGGAAAATGACCCTGAGCCCTCACCCCAGCTGCTGTGGTCATCTTCGTTGCAGGCTGTAGAAGCTTAGGCCTGGGCCATTTTCTGATGCAACACTGATATGATGATCTTTCTTTCTGTCCGTCTTTGCTGTGGATTTGGATGTTTCAAGCCATATTCAATGGGATATGAACTCACCATTGTTCGTTTTTTTTTCCAATTTTGGCAAATAAATGGTATGCTTTCACAAAAATTTGTTAAAACGCAACTCCGATAAGCAAGTGGCTCTAAAGGTGGCTGTCAAATATCCCTTTTTAAAATAGAAAACCAGCACTTTGAAATGCTCAAATCGTACCATTTTCTATACCCTTGGAACAGGTCAGGTGCCAAAGCTTGATGAACGAGATAGAACAGCACAATGGGATCAAAGGGACAGCCAGCCCAGTTTATTTCCAGAGGAAAAGCTCGCAGGGACACAAAGGAGAAAAAAGGACTCGGCTTGAAACCAATTCTTCCCTGACGTGCAGACCTAAGAGAAAAGGCATCACCAGGAGCAGTTCCATCTGTGGCTACTGGATTCTGTGAGCCAGTCCTGCTCTCAGGGAAGTAAATTATTTGACGAAGTGGGGAAATATAAGCAGTTCATTTGGGTTGAAAGGAAATCCTCACCCAAACTATATTTCTAAAAATTATCTGGATAATTCAGGTGAAAGCAGCCTTTTCTCCCTTCTGAATTATTTAAGCAATTGATCACGTCCATCTGCTCCTTGTCAGAGAATTCAAGGGACAAATGCTTTTTCAGTGTCTCCTTTTCTATCCTTCCCTTTCATGGGACTTACTCCTGTCGGAATCAGGAGTTTTTGTGACTAATCACCCACCAGCTGTCACCGGTTGTCTTTTCACCTGTTCTATTTGCAAATCTGAGCAACGCACACCTGCTCAGGTAACATTCCCCAACTGGCCGAGAGTGCACAAGTGGTTCTTTCGCTCTGAGAGGATCCTACATTAGCTGCTTTAAAATTTGTGATTAGTCTGCCTTTTGGGTATGTGAAATTTAACGAGTGGTGCAAATAGAAGTTTATTCACTGGAGAGAGCTTATTACAGGGCTGCTTGTCATGACACATGGACATTCGGGAACCTTTTCTGTGAGTCCCCAGATGTGGCGATTCTGGACAGAACTGTCATTTGTTCTCAAGTGGTTAACTCTAGTTTCCCTGAAGCTGTGTCTTGCCTGCTGGCTTTGGCCCTATCCCATGTGACTTATGAAGAGCCTCAAACTCGAGAGAACAAATGGAAAAGGAACAGGAACTGGCTCCTGAGAACAGCCTGTCCCCTGACAAGGTGCCCCCATCAGCTGAGCGCTAAGAACCCCGTGAAACCTGTGAGCCCACACGTTGGATGAATGAGCCCCAGCTGTATACACAGGTGGATGCAGGGTTCCAATGAAAGTATTTGTTTTAATTTTATTAAATATTTTAGCCAAAATTCTAAGTCAGCTGTGTTATATGTAAACAGAAGGTCTCTATACTTGAAATCCAAATTCCTAGATTCAGGTCTTCCCTACGATGATTATTAGGTTCATGGCCTTGGACGAACCACAGAAGTTCTCTGAGCCACATGTTCTGCATTTGCAAAATGGAGATAATGTTTCCTGTCAGGCCTCCCTGAGTTGTCCCGAGATTTGAATGAGAACGTGAAAGCACGTAGTGGGCTCTAAGCAAGCTGTGTAACAATATGACAAAGGCGTGTGCGGTTTAGAGCAAGGGTGGGGCACCTTTTCATGTTGGAAGGCTGTATTAATTTAGCTGTAACCAAATAAGGCCACATTCAAGAAACTTCAATTAGATATATTTAAAAATGTACTTTATTTTGTAAAAAAATCTAACTACTATGTACTTAATAATTTTAAAAAATGAAAACTATTTGTTAATTTTAACTAACCTTTTAATGACTTTGTTGTGTCTGCTTTTTGTTGGAAAGCATTTGAATATTTGGTTGCAGCATGGAGGTCTGCAGTTTCATTTGATCCTCTGGATGGGTGTCAGTCATTTGTGGTCTTAAGCGTGTCTTGATTTGGGTTAGGGAGGAGAATGTAGATTCGCAGCAATAAGTGGTTGAAAAGCAAGAAAGCATTTTTCAGCCATGTTTCTGAAGACGTGGGTATTCTATTGCATTTTTCCATTTCAATTTCATCTTTTTTTAGCATCAAACAACTTTAAAAACTTTAAAACATCATCTATTGAGAGCTTAATCAATTCCATTTGTAGTTCTTTAGGTCCTTGGTGATATCAACTAGGTGAGGCGGAAATGCTAATTTGAGTGTGATGTCATAATTCTTAAAGTCAGTGAGTCTTTCTTGTGTTCTCCCCTTAATAGGTCTACAGCAGCTGTGTATTCTTCAAACAGTTCACATATATCATCCTGTTCATCAGTGACCTTTGCTAACTGGGGAAAATGTTCATCTGAAATTTCCCTTTGAAGAAGAAATGTTTTGAAAAAAGATAGCTTTTTTGGAAATGCTTGGCTTTTTGGCCACATATTATATATAGACTTAGTTTTACCTTGCAAAGAAATACTCACGTCATTTTGATGTGACATGGTATCACACAGAAATGCTGCTTTCCTGTAGAAATCTTCTTTCAATAATTCACATTGCTGATTCTGTTCTTCATAAAATTTAACTATCTGTTCTTGCAGTAATAAAACTTTAACACCTATTGCTGTGATAGTCAACGCAGTTTAGAATGACACAGCAAACTCACACTGAATATCTCATTGTTCACCTTTAGCCAGTGGTCCCCAACCTTTCTGGCACCAGGGACCAGTTTCATGGAAGACAATATTTGCATGGACTAGGTGGAGGGGTGTGGCGAGTGATGGGGAGCGGCTGTAAATACAGACGAAGCTTTGCTTGCTGGCCAACTGCTCACTTCCTGCTGTGTGGCCCAGTTCCTAACGGGCCACTGGGCTACTGACCAGTACCCATCAGGGCCTGTTGGGAACCAGGGGTTGGGGACCACAGACTTTACTGAGTTATGAAACTGACATGATGCTGTGTTGCATTTGCAGGATTATAGTTAATAATACTCATAACTTGTTGCAAAGTGTCACTTAAAATAGTAGCTTTAGCACAGAGATTTTGCTGATGCAAGCTATAATGAAAAGAAATAAGAGCATCTGGATTTATTAATACTTTTTTTATCAGTGCAATAAACCCTTTATGTTTTCTTGTCATAGAAGGTGCACCATCTCTACATACACTCACTAAATTTACCAAATTCAATCCAACTTCACAACATTATCTTGAAAGTTGTTGAAGATATCGATTCCCCGTGTTCTGTTTGCAAGAGTGTCCTTGTACTTTGTAGCAAAGAAAATCTTCTGTTATGACCCTTAATGAAGTATTAAACCTGTGCTGAGTTAGTAGTACTAGCTGATTCCTCCAAATCAATTGAATAATATACATTTTCTTTTTGAAGTATTGCATGGAGTTGTTCTCTTAAGTTGAAGGCTAATTCATGCTGCTGATCAGTTATGGTTCTCCTTGAAAGAGGCAGTTGTTTGTACTTTGAAACGTTGCTGGGGTCTAAGCATCCTACAACTTTGACAGTGCGTTCTTTCACACTTTCTACATCACTGAGTGGCTTCCCTTTTTACACCAAGTATATAAGCTACTTTATAAGTTGCTTCAGTGGCATTATTTCCAGGTCTTATTGCTGCTTGTAAGAATTGTCTTTGCTTTTGCTTTTCATCTTTTAATTTCTGCAATACAACCTTTCACATGTCTCCCTCTAATCGAAAATATTTGTGGTCCTTATGAGTGTTATAATGCTGATGAGCATTGAATTTCTTTAATGTTGATACTGCAGTATCACAAAGCAAGCAAATCATCTAATAATCTTTAGCAGAAACAAGATAATATTGCAATTCCCAATCCTCATTAAAAAATCTGACTTCTGCCTTCAGCGTTCTCTTGGTCTTCTTTCACATGATGGGCTATTCACAGACAGAATTAAAAAATACTGTCAAGCTGTGCAACTATTCAAAAATTCCACTTCAAACAGAAACACAGTGCGCCATTGTCAAAAGCTAATAACAGACTGGCGTACTCGATCTCCATAAACTGCACCCAGCCTGGTGCAGTAGTCAGGCTGCTCAATCTGGGAGGATTATTTTGTTGAAACTTATTTTATTTGTTGGTATTTGAAATGCTTTCATTTAAAAAACAGCATAAAAATATAAAAGATGAACAAAAATGTATGAATAAAAATAAAAGGATTTTTTTCTGTAACATTTGGATTCAGTCAAAAGGCCACACTTAAGGACCTAGAAGGCCACATGAGGCCTTAAAGCTGCAGGTTTCCCGCCCCTGATTTAGAGTAATAACAACATGCATTGAGCACTTACTATGCGTCAGGCACTATTTCAGGTCTAGTCACTCATTTGATTGTCATCACAAGCCTATAAGATGTATACTATCATCGTTTGTTCCACTTTTCAGATGGAGACCCTAAGGCACAGAGAGGTTAAGTACCTTGTCTTAGGTGGCCCAGCAGAGAAGCAGCCTGGCTCTGGAGTTTGAGCTCTTAACTTCTATACCTACACCACCTCTCTAGGAACAGTGTGTATTGGTCAGTAGATGTGGGTCTTTGAGAAGTGCCAGTCTAGTCCTTGTTTAGGCTAAATTGGCAAATTGACAGATCTAACCAATAGAGGACTTCTCCAGGAGGGGACATCCAAAGCCTCAAACATGTGGGACCCGGGGCACGGTAACTGCTGCCTGACATCTGTGTAGCTACGTGGGTGCCCCCATCCCTACCTTCCCAGCTTGTCACCCACTCTTCTGGCTTTGCCAGGAGACTATTATGCAACAGTGGCAGGCTGTGTGGGAGGAGAAGAGCACAGACTTAGAGCCCTATGGAATCCTTCTCAAATTAGTCCTTCTTCCTGACTTTTAGGACTCAGCCATGAAAACTTCCCCCTGGGGGAGCAGGAACTGGCATATTGTCCTGCACCCTACACGGGGTTCACACCACTCTTTTTGGTCTTCAGGCGTTTTATAGTGATTCTTTCCGATCAAATGCATGCCTGCTATTAGGAGCTTATCAGCTCAAATCCATAAGGCCCAATGATTGACTCTCCCTGGTCCATCTTTCTCTGCAGGAAGAGACAAATTGTCAGGAATTTTGAACATGTCTCTTAAACCCACGTTCCTTTGCTGCTCGCTATGCATGATGAAATTTCACAAGATAAATCATGAGATCCTGACAGGATTCTCCTTGTTTGCCAATGAATTCTGATTTGGCTTTAGAGCAGTGGGAAGTGCAAATACAATTAGGCTTGAAAATTATTCAAGAATCATTTTAATGCCCCCAGGAGATTGCTCTGCTAACCCACATGGATTTCTGCTCCCTGTCAGAATTTAACCACTTCAGGGAAGCTTTTGATTAGAAAGATGTAAAATCTTTTAGATGGAGACCATTTGTGAACTGACATAAATTATTGGACGATTGCTCATATTTGCTTAATGTTTTAGAGAGACATAAAAGGATATTTGAGATTTTAAATTTCATATAATGTAACATCTGAAAATGTATTTGGGTTTTCATTATGAAAGATTTTTACCACATTATAAAATTTTTAATGAATAATAATAGCTCCAATTATTAGCCACCTATTCTGCTAGATACTTTATATAACCTCTGCTATCTCTCCCAGCAATCTTTGCAAGGTAGAGATTATAATTCTCGTTTTACTTATGATAAAGCTTCATGCGTCCTCTCATAGAAATTAAATGATTTGCACAGGATCCACTTGGTTGCCTGTCAAGCTGGAATTCAAGTCCTAACTCCAACTCCACACCGTCTCAGAGGGAATGGCCACTCGGAAGGAAGGGGCAGGCTTGGAACTTCAGTGCCAACCCTTCTCTGACACCACTAACTCTGAAATCACGGCATCAGCCTGTGCTTGGCCAAGTGTAGCTAGAACAGCCAGGAATCTTAAAGCACCTCCAGAGAGAATTCTCGAATAGGTTCCTTTCACTCTGGATGAGTAAATGAGCAGGTCGTTGTCCCTTTTGAAGGGTAGGACAGTCGGGCATAACGGTAAGAGCTCAGGTTCTTCTGGAGTTACTCAGACTTGGTTCAGGGTTCTAGAGCTACCCAGCTTTAGCAATCTGTGCAAGTTTTTTACCCTCTCCGAATTTATCGTCTTCAGTTATAAATTGAGCATAATATTAATTGCATTATATAGCTTATCAGACAAGGGATTATAGGTAAAGCATTTAATTAATGTCTGGCGTGTGGTGGGCTCAATATTGTCATTTATTGTTACTGTTATATTGCAATGGGGAAGAAAAAGCTCACGATCAGCAGAGATCACCTCCTTTGCTCAGATTATAGCTTTACTTGTATCTTTTCCTTGTTTCTCCAAAGCACCGAAGTCCCTTACATAGTTAACCATTAGAAAGCTGTGTACCTTTGAAGAAGAGGAAGGTAGATTTTAGCTTAAAATCATTCATTTAAGACTATGTCATTAATTAATGGCAGAATCAAGAATAAAGATATAGATTTCAGGCTCCGCATCCAGGGTTTTCTTTAGCAGGGTTTTGTCGAAACTTCTAGGTGTCTGGTAATAACATCAGTATGATAACAAATATTTATGTTGCACTGACTGTGCTGAACACTTTACACACATTGTCTGACTTAGTCCTCATCATAGCCTATGAAGTAGATACCTCTGTGCAGATGAGGAAACTGAGGCTGGAAGAAATTAAGCAGCCTCGGGTCACAGAATGCAAGAACGTGAACCCAAGATCCAAACTGTTTGTCTTTGATACTGAGATTTTATAGGGCTATATCCTCTCTGGTTTAATTCCTTCTAGAATAAATAAACCTATAGATCTGGGTAAAGAGCCACCATTGATGTGATCATGGAGACATCCATGACAGTTTGAGGCCGCTAGGTCTGTGGCTCCTCCCCTGGAGTGGGGCCAGGCCCCTTCTCTCAAACTGGAGCACCCAGGGCTCTTGAGGGGCATTGTCTATGGAAATATGGGGAAGTCTATTATTTTTATATGAATGCAAATGTGGTAATACTGTGGAATAAGATGCTAAATTTATATGAATATTAAAGAATAAACAGGAGGCTTTGACTACATTTTGGGCTTTTTTATTCTGTTTTTGAACCCCCAGGGATTCAAGCTTACCAGACACTGCTGTCAGGGACACGTTGGTGAAAACGTTTTGGAGATCCTGACTCAGCCAGTACACAGAGTCCACTTCCTGCTCTGGCAAATGATGAACATAAGGAAAAAAAAAAAAAAAGATCACTGAGCTGTGATTGCTTTTTGCAACTCGTTGCAGCAAGAAGCTGTTGGCCATTGATTAGCAATGGGCACATTTTTCACCAAAGGCTTTGCCCTCCCCTTGCTCTGCTAATCCTGTTTGCAAGCATTTCCCCACAGAGATCGCTACTTCCTCATAATGAATAAGCTCGCACTTGTGAGTGCAGCCTGGCAAATTGCCACCAGACATTTATTAGCTCTGGATTAATGGATCAAGACTCAAACTTTCTAGTTAAAAGAACAAGACAAGCCCTCAGGATTCAAGACTCTTTAAAAAAAAAATCCGCGTTCACTTGGCATTACCATTTCTTGCAGTCTTGGTTTTTTTTTTTTTCCCCTTTCGTTTCTCTTCCTTGTAGAGTTCGATTTTAAGTAAAGTGGTGGGAAGGACTTATTTTTCAGCCATTTTGGAACAGGGAAAATCGCCGACCCTGGCGTTCATGTTACAGTCCTGGGAATTTCGAATGATTCTGGTGTTCTGGTAGAAATCACTGGAATATGTTAGGTGGAAGGAGACTCACACGGCCACTGCGTCATGGCATGAAGGGGCAGGAGGAGTGAAGGTGTGGAGGGTGGTTAGCCTGATAAGAAAAAACTTAAGGGCTGTGCGAACTGGCGAGGATTGCTGGCAGACTGACCTGGAGGAGGAAAGGTCACCCTTCTCCTTACTGCTCCAGACAGCCGTGCAGGGACCGTTGTGCGGGAGGCTTGGGAGACAAATTTTGGTTCAGAAAGAGGATGGAGTTTCCAGAATAGTCAAAGAGACTCAAAGTTAGAATGGGGCTGCTTCAGGAAGCATTAGCTCTTCATTCTTAGAGGGAAAGTGGGGAGAGAGGCAGGAGCTTGCTTTAGTGAGCACTTGCTATGAGTTGGGCCTTTGCTAGAGTATCTCTTTCCACCTTCTCAACATTACTGCAAACTGTGTGCCACAGCTCTCATCGTACACAGAAGGGAAAGACCCTCTAGAGTCACGGTGGGGGTGAGGCTCGTCTGCCTGACCGATGAGAGATAAGCAGTTTCACTGGGTGGGAGGGAGGTGGCTGGATTGGGGGGAATACCATTGGCATTTCAGGTTTTCACAATGTACAGGTTAATCAGTAGGGTGGAGTGATGATATTTAGATTGGCCCATTGGCAGCTTAAGTGACACAGAATTGAAGGTTGCTCAAATTGGAGTGATCAAGTATCTATGAGCCACAGTCATCCATGTGAATGCTGTAGCCAGCAAGAAAGATGCAGAGAGTTATGTGATCAGAGCTAGAATCACAGGGAGAAGGTACAGTCACCATGCTGAAGCTTACAGCACAGAGGGAAAGAAGTAGGTGGTGCTGGCTATGCAAGATGTACTGTTGATATTTGTCAGAGAAACAATGATCTGGAAGCTGCCTTAGAAGTTTAATAATAAGCTCTCTCCCTTCTACTAAAATCCTAAACATGAATTGCCTGAGTGTGCAGAACTATTATGCTTGGAGTCTGTGAGGGATAAAAAAGGAGCAAAGCATGTAACTTCTGTCCTTTTAAGGGTTTTGCATCCTGATTGGGTAGACAAGACATATACTCATGTAGCCAGGGGTGTCTTAGGTTTAGAGGAGCCTTTTGTACTTTTAAGTTTGGGCCTCGAGAGAGATTGCCACACATGAGGCGGTTGGGCATTGAAGTGAAGGACCCCTCGAGGATTCCACTGGAGGGAAATTGCTCGAGCGATACCAGCGAGGGGGTGATCGGCAAGACATGCTCAAGGGTGGTCAGTGAATGTCCTTGGACCGGAGGGGACTGAGTCAGTGAGTGATATGGCCTGAAGGAGGGCCTCGAACCCTACTCAAATGAATCTAGAAGACTGAATTGAACCCCGATTCTGTGGCAGTGGTCCCCAAATGAGGAAAAAAGATGGAAAGTCTTAGTCAAAAGATGAGTGTTCATCAGGGTGCAATTTAAAGGAAAATTCATCTCTCTCCTACTTTATGGCAAGCGATTTTCAAATCTGTCTCATGAATGCCACATTCCCCTCACAACCATTGCCAGCTATTTCCATGACATCTACTTTGCCGAGTCAAATGCCAACATTGCTGTTGTTCTTCCCCATAACTACTCCTTCCATGCCCTTCAAGTAACCTTTAAGGACAAATTCCCAAACTGCCTTCGTTCTTGCTTTTGACAGTTAGTGCTTGGTTATTGTGTGTCAGGCACTGTGTTGGGGAAACTAGGTGAGTGCTCTTGCATTTGCCATGGAGGGGCTCATGGGAGAGACGGAAACCATGTGGGCTGTGCACATGGTTGCAGTGACGGGAGGCCGCCCGGGAGCAGCACCTGGCGGTGCGGGGTGAGGGAGGCAGGAAAGGCCACCTGCAGGTGATACCAGCGCTGACAGTGCGGAGTTGAGTAGGAGGGCCATTTGAAAAAGAAGGAAATGCACAAGTAAAGCACAGCCCTGCAAAAAGTGACTACTGCTGGAGCACAATGTGGGGCAGGGAGTGTGCAGAAATGAGGGTGGCCAGGTAGCCCTCGTGCAGCGATTCCTGGCCTGGTAATTATCTGGCTACTTCCCAGATACTATCTTGACAGAGCTGGGTAATCTTATCCCTGAGCCCGCCCAGAGACACACCCTCGACTGATTTCTGTGCCTGTGGCTCATTCTAATCTTTAGTTCTGGCAACACCAAATACTGTCACCGAAAAGACTCCCAAATCTATTTTGAATGATGTGTACTTCTCATTACTGTTTCAAGACCCTTTGCTGAAATTGCCCCCTGAACCCCGCTCCGTGCATTATCCAGCTGTTGGCATGATTCCAGCGTGGGAAGGATCCTGATGAGTTGGCCTCCGTGTCCCTGACACCACACCTGCAGCGTCCACTGCCCGGCTCTCACTTGGGACAACGACTGTCCCTCCTTTGTGGCATCTTCTGTCCTCCCAGCCCCGTGGGAGTCCCCTTCTTTTACTGACTGCTTCTGCCTGGAATTGGTCAGTACTCTTGGATTTTATTTTATTGAGGATTGATTTAAAATATCGCAAACAAAGAACATTTCTGTGCTCTTTTTATAGTGCAAAGAAAAATAGCCATATTATTCAATGTTACTTTTGTAATGCTCACAAAGAAAACTCCTCCAGGAAGTGCCTGTTAGGAAAATGTTTGTCTCTCTTGATTAAGCGGTATACTTTCTTTTATCTTCTTTTATCAGACAAGGGGACTGTTTATCCTTTACCCTTTAGTTTCCTTTCTCGAAGCTCAGACTTAACTAATATTTAACTGTAGTAACTATATTATCTAAAGTTTTCAGTATAAATATTTCCTCCTTTCCTCTATATAGGTCTTTTTTAAAAATTTAATATTCCTATTTTATACTTTTTATAGTGAAATGCCTCAGCTTGCTTCATTCATTCATTCATTCAACAAATGTTTATTATACCATCTCTGTATTCAAATCCTGTGGTGGGTCTGAGCGGGTGGTTGAGACTTGGTCTCTACCAACAGGAATAATCATAACCGTAATTACTAACTTTTATGTTGCATCAGCTTTGTGACAAACCTAATACTAGGTAATTATGAAATTAATAATATTTCATTAATTATATAAACACATGAGGCCAAAGTATGGTGAGAAGACAGGGGAGAGTGCTGGAAAAGCCTTCATTGTGAAGAAGCGATTTGGATCAAGTCTTACAGGGTGAGTAGGTATTTGTCCCGGATGAAAGCAAGGATGACATGTATAAAGATAAAGGCATGGAATCACTCCAGGGTCTGGTCTACTCTGGGAACAGGGAGAAGTTTTGTGTAGTTATTCACAGTCTACATTAAGGTGACTGGCAAGAGACGACCCTTGGAGTCAGTCCAATAACTTGTACATCAAGCTAAAGAATTTATCTGTGAGGAGTCATCAAAAGTTTTTAAAACGGAGATTAAATTTGGGGGGATTCCTGTTCCGACAGTAATGAAGAGCAGGGGTTGGAGCAGGGAGAGGATGGCAGCAGGTGGTGGATAAAATAGTCCTGGCGAGAAATGATGCTATGGCTTTGGGAATAGACAGAAGGGGAGGGATTTAAATCCATGATCAGGATAAGAATGGCAGGATTTGGTGTCTGAGTAGATATAGAAGATAAGGGGAAGACTGAGGATAACTCCAAGCTTCCTTCATAATTGGCACTAAATAAATGCTTGTTGAATAAGTCAATGAGATCGACATCATTCACTAGAAAGAGATGGTTTGGGACTGGCCAAGTGTAAGGTGTCTTCTAGAAGTCTGGTGGAGAGATTTAGATGGTAGACTATAAATGACAATGATTCCAAAAGTAGTTTACTCTTATTAACATATCCTTTGTATATTACCTGTGGTTTTTCTTTTTTCTCCTTCCCTCAATAGTAGACACACTTCATGTGGATGATCATGTCTCTAATTTCTCTCCTCTCTCTCAACAATAGCCAGGACAGTGGCAGCTATATGATGGTAGCTAACGTTTATTGAGCTTGTAGTATGTGCTAGCACTGTTTTAAGTGTATATACATAATAATTCATTTAATATTTCCAATAGACCTTTGAGGCAGGTGCTATTATTAATATCACCCCCATTTTAACTAAAGGAATTGAGACCAGACAATTTAAATAGTTTGCCAGCTGGGATTTGAAACCAGACGGTCTCCCTCCCAGAGTCTTTGCACTTTTCCCACCAAACTGAATTGCCTCTGCCACGCTGAACCAGTGGACTAGATCATCGAGAAGCCTGCGGGGGCACACACAGGAGTTCTGTTGACTGCACCTCAGTGACAAATTTCTGTGAACGTTGCCAAAAGATGTTTCTGTAGTAAGTCAGATATAAGGATAAAAGGGAATGGAAAAAGTTTCAGAAGTGGGGCAATGTAAGTTATTTTGAAATAATCTATGGAGAGAAAAAATAATTGCTGAATGAATTGTTATATAGTCTAGGGATAAAATTTATTTGTATTTTTTTTTAGAATAATAAGATTTCAAAGTTGGAGAGCCCTAGTTGTTACTGACAACATTATCATGTGATTAAGAAAGAGAAGGCATGGACAGAGAGTATGTGAAGGAAAATATCCATGTAAGGTAAAGAAGCCCGAAATGAACTGGCCATCTAAATGGTTTATTTGAAAGCAGAGAGAGATGTTGCCAGCTCATCAAATAAGAGCATTGAGTTGGTTCTTGCTTCAGTGCGTACAATGAAGGGCACAGGTACGGTTAGAAGGTCCCACCTTGGGCAACATGGATACAATGCCTGGGACATACTAAAATACAGCATATTTCTTCTGAATCCCATAGCATTTGTGAGGCAAGGGGGAGGTCATAACAATTATTATGCTCAAAACTGGCAGTCAGAAACAGAAGCTATGCTGCTTTCCCAGGTGATCAAAGAGAAGAATCTAAAAGTGTTAAACAGATGCAATAAAAACCCCAGAAAGCAATTCTGTATGCGGTGTGTATTTGACCAAAAGTTTTTTAAAAGTATTGATTTTCACCTCTTATGCTGTATACCTGATGTTATCAATCACATACCGATCTTATAAAATGCTCCATAGGGACATATTTAGAGTATCTATATCACAAGTGAAATGCTTGCTTTTTCAGAAAAAATGAGTAAATAGGCTAGCTACTGTCTACAGGGGTTAAGGGTTCCATTCTAGAATTCGTTCATATGTCAAGGCATGAGAATGCATTCCCCACTTTAATTCACTTAATTTGCTCAGCAAACATTGAGAACTTACTACATGCAGAGCAGTGTTCTAGGAATCAGAGATTCAGTAGTGAACAAAACCAACAAATATCTGTGTCTGCATGAAGCTTAGATTGCAAGGCAACAGGCAATAAATATTAAACACAACAAATAAAATATTATAGAGTATATTAGAAGACGATGCTTGAAAGGAGTACTGAGGTGGTCAGCATGGGCTTCACTGAGAAGGTGACAGTTGAATAAAGACTTGAGTGAGGAGGGGGAGTAGGGAGCATGCCAGGCAGAGGAATGAGCCAGTGCAAAGGCCCTGAGGTGGAAACATGCCTGGTGTGTTTGAGCAATGCTAAGGAGGTCAGTGTGGCTACAGAGGAGTGAATGAAAGGGGAAGTGGAGGTCAGAGAGATAACCAGGGTCCTTTAAAAACCATTTTAAGGACATCTTTTACTCTGAGTGACATGAGGAGCCCTTAAAGGATTTTGAGCAAAAAGTGACATAATCTCTTTCTGGCCCCTGTGTTGAGAATAGACTGTTGGAAACAAGGGTAGAAGCGGTCAGGGATTGTTGCAGTAACTCAGGAGAGATGACAGTGGCCAGACATGAGATATTATAATAGAAGTAGCTAGATACTGAATATGTCAAGTTTCAGTCTAAAACCTTGGTTCTTATTGTGCTCATGGCCAAAGAATGACCAGATGCACCAAAGCTAGACAAACACAAAAAAGAGGTTTATTGAGGAGAGAAAGATAGGATTATAGGGCAAAAGCAAGATATAGGTTTACAGAGCATGATACATATGCCACAGATGACGACCAGACCCATTGTCGCAGCAAAGGGTGAGCAAAGGGAAGCGTGCAAAAAGGGCCTGGTTATGGTCTGCATCTTGTTTTATAGTGCCCGTATTGGGGCCTCCCTTGTGGTTCAGAGGTCACCATGGAACCTCTTTGATTGGACAGTTGGGAGCTGCATGACCTAAGTCTTACTGCACATGCAGGTATCCCATGAGCCTCTCTGAAAGCCCGTGGTGGGGGAGTGAATCACAGCAGCACCAACTGTCATCTCTAGGAGACTCGGAATCCCTAGCTAACTACCCAACATTTCCCCACTCTCTATTCTAGAGGCCCAAATCATGGGTAGGGGCATTGACTCATCTGGCTACTTTGTGCTGAGTAGGGGCGATGATCCCTATTGAGGTGGCCTCTCTACAAGAGGGGTTCTCCAGGGGTCTCTCCGGGGGCCATCAGTATATGTTCTTGGTTGATTGTTGTAGTCGTAGGTGTGAGGAGAAGGTAGGAGCCAGGGCTGGCGGAGAACATAGGACCATTTGTAGCTTGATGGCCTCTAGATGGGATGAAATAAATTTAGTTAGAAAATTTATGAGAATTGGTCCCAATATAAGAATTTCCAGGATGCAGAGTAACACCCCATTACTTTGGTAAAAGGAATTACCAAAGACATACACCAGGGCCTAGAGGTCTCGCCTCATGTCTGGAGACTGGACACAGACTCTAGCATGGCATCGATGTTGTCCCAAACCTGTCCTGACTAGTTATCAGGGAAGCAGCCCTGTTCTTTTAGGAACAAGCAGGTGTCCCCTTCTGCTGCAGTTAGAAGATCGAGGTCCTGCCTATTTTGTGAGGTGATCCTTGCCAGCGAATCCAACTGTTCCTATAAGAGGGCACGTGTATGGCTAGTTTTCAACAGGGCTCGTGCTGCCTCCACAGCCAAAGACGGCCGCAGGCCAAGGGATGTGCCTCCTGTGGCTATTCTAGTAGTGGCTGTTGTTCCCATAAAGGCGAAAAGTGGCAGTTTGGTTTGTCAGGGCAAAAGGTGTCTTGCCCATGGATAAACAGGTTGTGCTACTTATCTGAAGGAGCCCCAGCAGGAGAAATCTGCTGGAAAAGGTACCGAAAATCCTCCAAGGGTGTACAGGAGTATTTGTCTCTGGTGTTGGAGTTCTTGTCCGCGGGGGCTGGATGAGTTTCATTTTGGTCCTTCCACTGCTTCACCCGAGAACGTTGGATCCAAGTAGGTAGGCTGGGACCTTAATAGTGGTTGGGGTAGAAAGTAAGACTGGATAGGACTTAACAGGGATCCTCGCCCCCTACTCAGCAGGAAGCAACCAGAAGAGTTGACGCCCCTACCCAATGATTTGGGCCTCTAGAATAGATAGTGGGGATGTTAGGTAGATAGAGAGGAATTCCGAGTCTCCTAAGGATGAAAGTGGGTGCTGTTGTCCCCATCTTGGTCCTGCCCCACCCTAATCTCCTGAGCAGCTGCCATACCTGGGGAGGAGGGAATACCCCATGAATTTGCCAATCATAACTTAGCACACCAGCTGCAAAAGAATGCAGAGGACTCTCTAGCCCATGGGCCAAACAGCATAGGTACCACAGAGTCCAGAAATTGACCTAGAACAACCTGCATGTGTAGGTAAAACTCAGGCCATGTGACTCCCAACTATCCAATCAAAGTGGTTTCATGGCGACGTCTGAGCCACTGCAAAACAAGACACAGGCCATAACCAAGCCCTTTTTTACGCTCTTCCTTCTGCTCTCCCTTTCTATGACAATGGGCCTGGTTGTCATCTGTACCATGCTCTGTAAGCCTATGTCTTACTCTTGCCCTATAATCCTATCTTTCTCTCCTCGATAAACCTCATTTTCGTGCTTGCCTTACTATGGTGTGTCTGGTCATTCTTCAGCCATGGGCACACCAAGAACCGACGTTTCAGCCTGAAACCTGACAGTTATACTATGGAGACAACAGAATTTCCTGACAAACTGGACCTGGGGTGTGAGAGAAGAAAAGTGAAGAATCATGCTAAGCAAGGAATGTAGTTGATTTTGACTGGGGCAGAGGAGAACTATCCAGAGTGTGTTTTTAGACATTTTAATTTTGAATTATCTGTTAGATCAAGTAGGTCGGTTATCATCGAGTCAGGAATTCAGAAGAGGTCTATAAGTTGTTGACAACAGATAGTACATAAAGATGTGAAATTTGATGTTATCACCAAGGAAGAGTGGGTGGATAGAGAATAGAAAAGAACAAGGTCACTTCAACATTAAAAGTTTGGGAGAGTTGAGAAGGAGCCATCAGTGAATAGGAAGAAAACAAAGAATACAGCATTCTGGAAACCAAGTGAATACAGTGTGGCAAGGAGGAGAGGGAGAGGGTAAGCAGCTGTGTTAAATATCGGGATAGGTCAAATGACCATTGGGTTTATCAACATGGAAGTCATTGGTGATTTTGACAAAATTATTGGGAGAAAATAATGCATGATAGTAAGACGGTCAGGGAGACTATTTAACCCTGATGTATTTGCACCATGGCACTTAACTGCTACTTACAGCTATATTTCTTATGGAAAATATGCTTAGCAATACAATGAATGAATACGTATTGACCACCACTCTGGGGAGCACTGCTAAGGGGGTTCACAAGTTGTGTCTCATGATAGACCATACAATAGAAATGACTTGATTGAAAATGGAAAGCTACAAGAATATGAACTCTTATTAGTCTGGAAAAGAAAAGAACCCAGCCTCAGCTCTCCCAGGTGCTAAGAGCAATGCAATTAAGACGATGAGGAAGCCTAAAGATGCGTTTTCCTATGTTCTTGTTATGCACTTTCCCTCCAAGGAAATATATTTGAGCAGTGAAATGGACAAAATTAATAAAACATTTGGCCTCATGGAAGTCTTTGTTGTGTAAGTCACAACCAGTCTGATGCTGTTCTTGGTGTAATGAAGACCATGTGTTATGCTTAGGGGTACGGGGTGGTTGGGAAGACCAGAAACAGAAAACCGGTACAGAGAACTGGGCCTGACTGACAATGGAAGACAGGTAACTGTGTGATTTCCCAGCAGGGGAGATTCCTAGGAAGATGTCCAGGCAGGCATTTTAGGCCATGTCAGGAAGCTCTAATATTAGGCAAAAGCAACTAATTCTGAGAAACTGAAGTGATGATAATGGTATATCAAGCACTTATTATGTAGCAGGCATTGAACTATTTTATTCTTTTGATGTATTTAGTATTCATGACATTAATCCTACGAGGTAGGTATCACGAATATTTCAATTTTTAGATGAAGAAACTAGAAGATCAAATGACTTGTCCAAGATCATAGAACTATTAAATAGTAGAGTCAAAATTCAAACCCAAGTGATCTGATTTCACATGATCTGCAGTCTTACCACCATACCATACTGTCTCCCAAGAAACTGCCTGTGTTTTGGCCAAAATACCAACAGCATAATGTTGTAATATTATGTAAATATTCTAATATATCCTTTTTATATGGGCATATCTTATTTTATTGTACTTTGCTTTATTGCACTTTGCAAATATTGCACAATATTTGAAGATGTTGTGTTTTTTTTTTTTTGAGACAGAGTCTCACTGTGTTGCCTGGGCTAGAGTGCCGTGGCATCATCCTAGCTCACAGCAACCTCAAACTCGTGGGCTCAAGCGATCCTCCTGCCTCAGCCTCCCAAGTAGCTGGGACTACAGGCATGCGCCACCATGCCTGGCTAATTTTTCCTATATGTTTTTAGTTGTCCAATAAATTTCTTTCTATTTTTAGTAGAGATGGAGTCTCGCTCTTGCTCAGGCTGGTCTCGAACTCCTGAGCTCAAACAATCCTCCCGCCTTGGCCTCCCAGAGTGCTAGGATTACAGGTGTGAGCCATCACGCCCGGCCTGTGTTTTTTACAATTTGAAGATTTGTGGCAACCATGTGCCAAACAAATCTATTGGCAATGTTTTTCCAACAGCATGTGCTCACTTTGTGTCTCTGTGTCACATTTTGGCAATTCTCACAATATCTTAAACTTTTTCATTATTACTATGTCTGTTATGGCGATCTGTGATCAGTGACATTTGATGTGATTATTGTGATTGTTTTGGGGTGCCACAGACTGTGCCCATATAAGATGATGAGCTAAATCAATAAATATCATGTGTGCTCTGACTTTACCAACTGGCTGTCCCAGTCTTTCTCTCTTTCCTCAGGCCCCCCTATTCCCTGAGACACAACGATATTGAAATTAGGCCAATGAATAACCCTGTAGTGGCCTCTAAGCGTTCAAGTGAGAGGAAAAGTTGCATGTGTCTCACTTCAAATCAAAAGCTGGAAATGACTGAGCTTGGTGAGGAAGGCATGTCAAAAACCAAGATAGGCCAAAAGCTAGGCCTCTTGTGCCAGTTAGCCAAGTTGTGAATGCAAAGTAAAAGTTCTTGAAGGAAATTAAAAATACTACTCCAGTGAACACACAAATGATAAAAAAGTGAAACAGCCTTATTGCTTTTGTGGAGAAAGTTTTAGTGGTCTGGATGGAAGATCAAACTAGCCACAATATTCCCTTAATCCAAGGCCTAATCCAGAGTAAGGCCCTAACTCTGCTCAATTCTATGGAGGCCAAGAGATGGGAAGAAGCTGTAGAAGAAAAGTTTGAAGCTAGCAGAGGTAGGTTCATGAAGTTTAACATAATAACTGCCATGTGAGTTTTATTTAACTCATGCTGGTTTTGAGCCTGGGGCCTCATGAAGCATATTTAACTCACGTGTCTCTTTACCTTGGGAGCTGCATGGTGCACAGACAATTCATGTTGTCATGCTGTACCATACACATTACGTGATGGGTAGCCCCCTGGGCAAAATCCTGCAGTTAGTTTGTGAAAATCTTACTTGTTGATGTTCTTATTGTTACAATTAATATTGACAATTTAATTCTAAACATGCAGATTAAATGCATAGAAAATAAATTTCATTTTTCTATTTATGTTTACCTTTAAATTACACTTAAGCCTGACAAGTCAAGAAAAACACTTTACCCTTATGAATTATTTTTCAAGTTTTCACATTATTTTTTACATTACTAATTTTGAAGTTTTTATGTTATGTGGAAGAAAACACAGAACACAACAAAAAATAAATTTTTCGTTAAATTAGGATCATTTGTTTTTGAAGTTTTTATTCTATTTTCATTATAAAACACTGTGGCCCCAAGGAAAAAATTTTTTTCCCTACTGTGACAGTCAGTGTGTTAAGGAAAGAAGTCATCTTCGTAACAGACAAGTGCAAGGTGAAGCAGCAAGTGCTGGTGCAGAAGCTGTAGCAACCTATCCAGATCTGGCTAAGATCATTGATGAAGGTGGCTATACTGAAAATAATGGATTTTTTAATGTAGACACAATAGCCTTCTAATGGAATAAGATGTTGTCTAGGACTTTCACTGCTACAGAGGAGAAGTCAATGACTGGCTTTAAAGCTTCAAAAGACAGGTGACTCTCTTGTTAGGGGCCAGTGCAGCTAGTGACTTTAAATTGAAGCCAATGCTCAGCCACCATTCTGAATATTTGGGGGCCGTTAAGAATTATGCTAAATCTACTCTGCCTGTGCTCTATAAGTAGAACAACAAAGTCTGGCTGACAGCATGATTTATAGATGGAAACATCTGTTTACACAGCATGGATTATTGAATATTTTAAGCCCATCATAGAGACCTACTGCTCAGAAAAAAAATTCAAAATATTACTGCTCTTTGACAGTACACATAGTCACCTAAGAGCTATGATGGAAATGTACAAGGAAATTGTTGTTTTTATATCTGCTAACACAACATCTGTTCTGCAGCCCATGCATCAAGAAGTAATTTTGACTTTCAAGTCTTATTATTTAAGAAAAAAATGTTATAAGGCTATAGCTGCCATAGATAGTGATTTCTCTTATGGATCTGGGCAAAGTCCATTGAAAATCTCTTGGAAAAGATTCATCATTTTAAATGCCATTAAGAACATTCATGACTTATGAGAGAAGGTCAAAATATCAACATTAACAGGAGTTTGGAAGAAGTGGATCCCAATCCTCATGGATGACTTTTAGGGGTTCAAGAGACTTCAGTAGGTAAAGGAACTGCAGATGTGGTATAAAAGTAAGAGAACTAGAATGAGAAGTGTAGCCTTAAGATGTGACTGAATTACTTCAATTTCATGATAAAACTTGAATGGATGAGGAGTTGCTTCTTATGGATAAGGAAAGAAAGGAGTTTCTTGAGATGGACTCTATTCCTGGTAAAGACACTGTGAACATTGTTGAAAAGACAACAAAGAATTTAGAATATTATGTAAACTTAATTGACAAAGCAGCAGCAGGGTTTGAGAGGATTAACTCCAATTTTGAAAGAAGTTCTACTATTGGTAAAATGTTATCAAACAGCATCATGTGCTACGGTGAAAGGAAGAGTTAATCAATGTGGCAAATTTTATTGTCGTCTTGTTTTAAGACATTGCAACGGCCACCCCAACATCTGCAACCACTAGCCTGATCAGTCAGCATCCATCAACATTGAAGCAAGACCCTCCCCTAGCAAAGAGCCTTCACTCCCTGGAGGCCCAGATAATCATTAGCATTTTTTAGCAATAAAGTGTTTTTTAAAGATATGTACCTTGATATTTTTAGACTTAATATTACTACACACTTAATAGACTACAGTATAGTGTAAATATGACTTTTATAGGCACTGGGAAACCAAAAAATTTGTGTGGCTCACTTTATTGTGATATTCACTTTATTGCTATAATCTGGAGCAGAATGCGCAATGTCTTCAAGGTAGGCCTGTATCTTTTAAAATAAATCTCATTTTTACCAAAGAGAAAACTGAAGTTAAATGCTCAATCTGAGGACAAACAGCAGATAGGGAGACAGAGTGGATATCTGAGCCAGTATGAGTCTGGTTCCAGAGCCTGTGATGTGCCTTCTCTGACAGCGGGCTGCTTCCAGCAGGAGAACCGATTTTGGAGGGAAAAGCCTGCAGATGGCCCAGTCTACAAAGATTAGTGGCCAAGTGTGAAAGACAGAGCCTTTAAAATCAGATTGACCTGGGCGTGAGTCCTTGAATTACTCTTCCATAAAGACCTGCCCTTGGGCAATTTAACCTTTCTGGGCCTCTAGGAACTTCTCTTTAAAATGCGAACAAAATATCCACATCATAAGGTTTTTGTATAGATTAGATGAGCTTTTAGCACCACATGCATAGTGAAAGTTTCCTTAATGGTGGTGGATACTCTTATTTTATAGCCAATTGTCATTGTATTACTGTAGAGGCGGCCATATCCACTCCAGTTACAGAAAATACCAACATTTTAGAATAAAACTCACAGTGTTTTCTGGAACATTTGTCTTCGTAACTGAACTTGATGTATAGTAGTTGCTGCACTTTCTTGTGTGTGTGCCTGATGACTTCAAATTTAAATGCTAGGAATGGAAGCAAATACCATATTCTCTGATAAAGGAAGACATAAAAAAAGTTTTTCAGTTATTTTGCTTTTCTAAAGGTCTACTGTGAATTTTAAAACACAGCAAATCATTTTCTGCGGGAGACTCCAAAGTGAAATTGCAATGATTACTTGCTCAGTGAGTTAAATATCAATTGATTGTTTTTGTAACCTGCCTCTAATTGATCAAAAATTATGAGTTCCAATATCAGAAGGGAATATGAGCTTCCTAGCACTAAGCTGTATTAATTTGGTCCAGGAGGGTGTCTAGGGAACTAGTAATTCTGTAGAGAAAGAGTCTGCTTCTGGGAGCCAACTCCAGAAATTGCAATGGAATCAGTACGGACAAATGGGATTTATGGAAGGAGACGATATTATCTTCTTTTGAGGGGTAATAGGAAGGCCGTGTTCTCCCATTGTCATAATATTTACTGGGAGATTTTTTTGTGCTGTTCTCAATACAAAATTCTGTACCAAAGCCATGGAATAAAGATTAGTAGTGTGGAAGTTTGCATGCTGTAATAGCTTCATGAGCTTGGGAAAGTCACTTTATTTCTGTGAACCTCAGTTTCCTCATACATAAAAGTGGTTTCATAACACACTAATAGACAGCATTTAACAATTGCTTACTTTGTACCAGGAGCTGTGATAAACGCTATATACATTACTTGGATTATTCTCGTAATCCAATGAGACAGATAATTTTCATCCTCATTTTAGTCATTTCAGTTCCACATTTGATGTTCTTTCCTGCAGCTCTATGGGAAACAGAATTGTTTAACTTCAAGGAATTCTATGGGAAACAGAATTTATTAATCCAGAAAGGATTCTAGGAACCAAAAATGATAATATCTTCCTATTTTAGTGCATGTCAACTCCTTCTATCCTCAATTTGATGCTTCTAGTGGAAGAGATTTAGGTTCCAGTCCTTTGCGTTTTTGTTTTGCTATTTATGCTGAGATAGTTTATCTTTGATTCCATGTGCACTTGTAGCCATAGTGCAATTTCTTTCCAATGTGTACCTTTTACATAATCAACACATGAGCTGAATTTCAGAGATTATAGCTTACATCTCAAATTCTGTTACCTTGTCTCTGCAGTTCAAGTGTTTACATTTTAACTTACAAATTGAGAAGCCTATTTTCCTTAATTACTAAATAGATTTGGTGAAATGTATTCCATTTTCCACATTTAAATCTTTTTAATCAAAAATTGGGAGACTAAAAGGCCTTGGCTCTTATAATTATTCCTATAACCGTCATCTTAATCGTGCATGTTTGAGTATATTTTAAGCATTCATTCATTTGTGCATCACGTATTTATCATGTGCTTATTGATAAATGGGCAGGGTCTAAAGCTTATAAGAATTAGCAATAATAAATGTGATCATATTAATAATAAAGATAATTATTAACATCAGTTGAGTACTTACGGTGACTGACACGAGGCTCAGTTTTCAATACACACTATCCAGTATAATTTAATCCCCATAATGACCCTTTGAGCTTCTGTTATTTATCACCTCCATTTTACAGATGAGAAAGCTGAGGCTCTGAGAGGTGATGTGATGTGTCCAGCTTCACACACATGTTCATCCATGTGAGACTGGCTTGAAATTCAAGCTCTCATTTCCTTTTTCAGCACCCCGCCCCCTTAAGAGATGCTCAATCCATTTTTAATTGTCTCTAACTTGCCTTTCTCTGTTGTGCCTCAGATGCACACAGGGTCTTCCTCCTTCCCACTGTGTCTGTCTCTGTGTCTCTGTGTCTCCCACTGTGTCACACCTCTCCATGTGTCTTGTGTACTCTCCTCCTGCCTCACTGCTCTCCCCTAACAGGGATTCTTGATCTTCAAATCTCTCTATTTTAGTCCTAGATTGAGAGCTTGAGCAGCTCCCTGGACAACTTGCCCAGGCAAAAGGGCGTCTTCCACCCAAATGTCTGGTTCATTTTTGAGTGTTTTGACTGCTCTTTCTCCCTTGTCAAACCCCTTTCTTCTGTCTCTCCCCCAATCATTATCTCCATCATCTCTGTGCTCAGGTGAGGGCCTCGCTTTGTGCTCCTCAGTGGGTGTCCCTAATCCCACTGCCCCTCACGTGGAGAGACTTTCCTCTCCCTCCACAACTGTTAAAATTGTATCTATCCTTCAGGACCTGCCTGCAATACCAATGCCTTCTAAAGTTTTCCTGCTCTCCAGTTGGGTGCAATTTCCCTTTTCTTTGAATCTTTAGGTTACTTTGCCCACATACAACACCTCATAATAGTAGTAATGAGGATAAGGAGAAGGAGGTGGAAGAGGAAGAGGAGGATGATGATGAGGAGGAGACCTATGATGTACCGTGCACGTCACATGTGTTATCTTATTACTCTTTAAAAATGCCCTCCGGGTTACATAGTGCAATCTCATTTTACAGATGAGAACATTGAGGCTAGGGAGGTCAGGAGTATGACCATGCCCTGTCCCATTAGGAGATGGTCCTCTCTGACTATAGGAACCGGTTGTCTTTACATTGAGACCCCCTCAGTGCCTCTCACAATGCCATGCATCCAGGAGGTTCTCAATGAATATTTTTTAATTAAGTGGAACAGAGGTAATTAAGCAATTAACTAATGAGTGCGATACATACTATACCTAAGTGCAGGGTTTGTTTTTCATGCTTCTTCTCCTGATATTTCACAATGGACTTTCCTGGTGTGGCAGAGATAATGCCACATGTTCATACAGGAAGACGACCAGTCTCACCCCTCTTGCTTTGAGTAAGGTCATGTGATACATTCTGCCTGATGGAATATGGGCGTATGTGATGTGCCCCATTCCCAGGCCTGGCCCTTGAAACACCACTAGAGCCTCCTCTCCCTCCACCCCGTTCTCTCTCTGCCTGAATGTGAATCACCCAGCAGAGAACCCTGGGGTCTCGACTGAAGAAGCCTGGATCCCTGACTAACTGCATGATCTGATACCCCCTTCGCAGCTCTCTCAACCACTGCACAGGACTAGGCATGGAAGAGACATAATCTTTTATGATGTGAAGGAATTAAGATTTCAGGATTATAGGAGCTACCATTACTTGTCCTGATTAATGACATACTTGATGTGGAATCCAGGTATGCAGGAAGGCAAGGCTGCTGGCATAAATCTATTGCTTTGAACTAAGCCTTGTAGATCCCAAGTGTGGCCAAGGTGGCTGGGTGTCCATATTCTCAAGGTGGTGATCAGCTTACTGTGGTTTTGCAAAGGATTTCTGTCTTATTATCTCAGATCCTGACTTTGGGAAGAAGTCCAAGGAAAGATTTCAAAATGTCCTATTTAGTGCTATAAAATTTTTCAGATAAAGCAACAACAACAACAACAACAGCAACAAAGCAACAAAAAAACTTATCTAAGGCTTTTTTCCTTGTTCATCATTCTGCCCTTGTCTTCCCGTATCAGATCTTTTTCTTTCCAAACTGTTTATGATGTTAGAAAATTCTCTATGGCTTCCCTGGATGGCTCCAATATCTAAAGATGTCCCTCACCTCTGGATTTATTACTGGGCCTCTCTGAGTGGGGTCAAAGGGCATCCCAAGCCCCATATTCTGAGCCTCCTCCTTCCCTTATGTGCTCCATAACTCTCCTTTGCCATTTATTGACATTTGAGACACTTGATCTATGACTGCCTTTCTCTCCCGCCCCCCTATACCCATGCCTTGGTTTCCAGGGACAGTGGGAATATATTATTTCAAGAACGAGGACAGGACCAACTTATTTAGGATCTGTGAGCAAATTACTGGCCAGAATTTTGCATAGGTTAACATGACATTTAAGACTTAAGGTTCAACATAGCATCGAACACATTATTTAGACTCTAGATCTAGTAACTTAAGACTAGAATCAGAAATGAAGATCCGCATTGTGCTGTTCCCTAACTCTCGGGTTGCCTGTTCATCTCCTTTGAGGTAGGTGTCATCTCTGTGTCATTAGGAACCAAGACTCAGAGACTGATTGCTCATGATCAGTGTAAAATTCAAAATGGGGCAAGGCATTCTGGCTCTTTCCCCTGCACCATGGTTAGCTTCCCCCTTTGGTAAAACACTATTCTCAAAAAAATTAGCATTTTTGTAGAGCACAAATTAGGAAATGCTTTGAAAAGCAGATTGGATCTAAAATGTTTCAGTTCCTTAGAAAATCAGCTTAACCTCATTGCCCGCAGTGACTGCAAGCCCACACTGCTTGGGTGACTTCTTGCCAAGTGCTGGCCCCGCTCACGAGAGGTCACAGCCTGGGTCAGCTACGTTCCGGACCAGAAGAATCTGCTGTAGACTCGTGGGTCTTGAAGGCTTTGGTCTTTTTTTTTTTAAATTCTGTTTTCAAATCAGCCTTTAATTCTACCGAATGACTTAGAATATTGACTTTAAAAATCATCGGCTCCTGGGATTTAGGTAGTTGTGATGATATTGGGAACAGAATAGCTTAGCTCTGTGGTTGCCAAACTCTGATTTTCGGAGGATGCCTGTCCAATATGGATTTTCTATGGTGCAGAGTAAATGAGAAAAAAAAGGACAATAGTGAATTTTCTTAATAAAGCTATTTGTATTTAGTTTAAAGGCCTGCTCTTTATTCTAAGATTATATATTTTCTAGTTTTTTGATGGTAAAATGATACTGAAGATAGATTTTTCTTTTTAAACTCTTAATTGGTAAAATACAAAGTTACAAACTCTATATATATTTAAGGAAGAGTATAGAGTATTATATATATATATAGTCATGCATCACATAACATTTCAGGCCAACGACACACCACATATATGACAGTGGTCCCGTGAGATTATAATACTGTATTTTTACTGTAACTTTTCTATGTTTAGAGACACAAATACTGACCATTATGTTACAATTGCCTACGGTATTCAGTGCAGTAACATGCCACACAGATTCATAGCCTAGAGGTGATGTGCCTCTATATAGACCAGGTATGTAGGAGGCTATACCATCTACGTTTGTGTAAGTACATCCTGTGATGGTCACGCAAAGACGAAATTGGCTAACAACACATTTCTCAGAATATATCCTTGTCATTAAGCCATGCATGACTGTATGTGTGTTTTGCCCATGCAATCAAAAGTTTGGAAACTATTACTTTAGAAGATATTTTTCCAGACATAGTAACCTTGTCATCTGGTAGAGGGAGTTTTATTTTTTTATATTTTCATTCTTGGGCAATCTGTCTTTATTTTATCTGAGCAAAATAAAAATTTTATCTTCACCTTCATATTAATCAATTCATGAGCTTTGGCCTCCTTGGCTATAGGTACTTAAGATCTCTCTCTCTTTCTCTCCCAGCTCCCTGTGTTTTAGGGGACCAGAGCTGGCCTATTAAGGTTAGGCCACAGAAACTGACTTAGGGCAATTTTGGTTTTTTAACACATAGGAATAAATAAATTTGTTTACTGTTGGCTATTGTTGATATTGGATCACTTTTATTTTATTTTTACACCTCATATAATATTTTTAGTAATTAATAAAGTGTTGTGAGACAAGAAAGCACCTCTATATTTAGGGCCTCCATTACATTTTATAAAGTACCAACAGTTAACAATGCTACATTAATAAATATCCTTTAATAATCAATTAGATCAGATATATTGAGCTAAATTATATATATTTTCATTTTAATAAAAGAATTAGGACTAATTGTTAAGAATTGGTAGATTTACAATCAGGAAGGCACTGATAAGTTCTCTGCTGATTGTTGAAAATCTGAATAATAAAGTTGAGTTGGGGAGCTAGATTCCATAATCACTCACTGTTGTTAAAATAAAACATCACTAACATGTACTCCTTTAAAGCTCACTTTGGTCCTTCTCTGTGACATACAGGGATAATCGGGAGCATTTTGGTCTTTATTTATTGGGGCTGCATAATCTAATTATCTCTCATTAGTCCAGAGCTGATTATTTCATTTATCTTTGTAAATGTGACAACAAAAAGCTCACTTTAATTAAGCAGATCAGCAATTAGCTCTTGTTTTATAGGAGTTTTAAACATCCCTGTACTAATAGCAGGCAGCATGATTATAATCAGAAGCAGCCCAGGGAAGAATGGTGGCAGAGGACAGCTTGATTTAGAGCCCCATTTAAGTGAAAGCTGTGTAGGCAAAGTGGCTCTCCAACGACAGAGGTCCGGAAAGGGCTGGCCGAACCAGAGGACAGACTTGAGAGGGCGAGGCCAAGACCATCTCACCTCCATTATGGTATAGGCAGTGATGTCGCTCCTTTTTTTTTAAAAAAATTTATTCATTTGTAATAGTAATTGTTATTATTTATCAATCACTTATTATACCCAAGGCTTTGCATCTATTATTTTAGTTAGCTATATTATTCCTTTCTAAACTTCACGCTGCTTCTTCGAGGTAGGTATTATTAACTTATTCCCATTTCACAGATGAGACAACTGAGGATTAGAAAGGTTAAGTCACTTTTCCATGTTTGCACAGCGAAGGATTAGAATCCTGATCTGAGTTTGCTACTTTGCAAATTGGTTTCTTTTCCTTCATCTGCCTCCTTGCTCTCTGACTTTTTCTTTTCCCCTCTCCCTTCTCCCTTTCTTTTTTCTTTCTTCTTTCATTCATCTCCTTGTGATAGTCCAGGCATTGTACACTGAGCAGGAGAGTTAGAGGAGCAAGACATGGCCAGGACTCTTGAGAAATGTACAGTGCAATGGAGACAGACACACGTGCTGTGCAACCATTGTGATGCCGGAGACCTACCTAGCGAGGACAAAGCAACATAGAAAGGGCACGATCATGACTGGCACATCTGGCTGCTAAATCAATATTTATTAGACTGGATTGGCCTGGCCCCTTTCATTATTGCACATTGTGTTTCTCTTCCTTTTCTTAATGAGGAGCTGCATCTAACTGCCCAGAACTCTTCTGATTACCCACATTGGTTACACTTAATGCTGAATGTAAATGGGATTGACTTTTATGCAGAAATCCAGCTTAGTCTATCATACGCTAACTTGCAGTCTCATTTAGTTTTTTAGGAATAGTTGGAGGAATAGTGAGGTAAATATGGATTTTTCAGAAGAAGAGAGGAGAAAATGGGAAAATGAAAGGGGGCATGAACGGAAGGAGGGGAGCTTTCTCTGCTTGGAGAGGAGAGAAAGAGTGAGGTGGGGGATTGGAGGATGGCGCCTGCCTTCCTGGGGGATGGGCTAGTGACCAGCAGTTCAGAGGAGCAAACCAGGCAGGGCCGGGACAGCTGCTCAGCTGAGGGATCAGGCTGACAGGCTCTGGCCTTTGCCAGATCCCCACGAGGTCTCACATCTCCATGGAGACCCGCACAGTGTTGCCATCCCTATCCATACCTGCCACCACTAACCGGTACTAAGATTATCAAAACAGCAGCTAATACGTTTCATTAGCGTGTTTTTGAGTATTGCTTTTGTATTTAATACCAGGTCCTATGCAAAACATTTTACATAGATGGTTTAATTTTATCTTTACAATTACATTGTGAAGAAGGTATCATTATCTTCATTGTACAGATGAAAAAACCAAGGCACATACAGGTAAATTGACTTACCTGGATTCACAGAGCAGTGGAGCCTAGGCTTGAGCCTATGAACTTAACCACTATATAATAACTGTCATCCTTCTTTTTGGAATTTCTGACCCATCAAGGGCATTGGGCCTTCAGAAATTATGAAAAAAATTAATTTAGTTTATTGTTTCTGAAACCTCTCTCTATGTGTTTAATAAGCCACACTTTGGAGACTCTCGCTATAGGCAATAGAGAGCCATTGAAGGATCTAGACTAAGGTATAACATGATGGAATCTGTGTTTGGGGATATGTGGAGGGTAATTCAGAAAGAAACAACCCTGGAGTTAGGGATGTTGGCTAGGACGGTATTGCAACAGTCCCATCACAAGAGGATGCAAGCCTGTTAGCAATGGGAATTGGTAAAAAAGGCACAGGTATAAGAACAATTGCAAAGAATGATTGATAAGTTTCAGTGGCTCAGAATCATAGGAGGAAAAGATGAAGGGTAAATAATAGGGCCCTGTGCTTTGGAGTCTGCATGACTAACAGAAATACAGAAGTCATATACGATCT
Source organism: Avahi laniger (assembly GCA_963575035.1). NCBI lineage: Eukaryota > Metazoa > Chordata > Mammalia > Primates > Indriidae > Avahi > Avahi laniger. The sequence goes on from CAUYSK010100401.1 coordinate 58,369, forward strand.
AGCAATTGAACTACAGAAGATGTTGAGCCTGGTGACGAGTGTTTGGTGATGTAAGAACTATGTATTCAATGGTGATGGATCCAATTTAGAGAGGATTAAGGAGAGACTGCATGGTGGGAAGGAGCTAGAGACCATGTAAGGTGGGTCTCAGGCCAGGGAGATACAGTCCATTTCGAGGTAGAGTGCGTTTGATTCCTCCTTCTGCCCACTTCTGCCTGAAGAAGGACCTTGTAGGTGGTAACCACTCATCTCTCCCATCCTGCTCACGAGACTGCCATGCAGTGTCAGTCTAGGGGCTCATTTGTTTTATTCATCTCTGCAAGCCTAGCACCCAGAACAGTGCCTGGAGCAGGGTAGGTGCTCAATAAATAATTATTGACTGAATAATTAATGAGAGAGAAACTGAGGCCTGAACTGGTATCTCTAGAATGACCTCTGGGGACAGAGTCCTGAAGCAAGGGCAGTTAAGACGATCCTACAGGACAGCCAGGGATGGGAAAAACCAGGAGACTGAAGCTGAAGGTCAAACCGAGGGGATAAATTTATCAGAAAGTCTAGGGGGGTGAGCACTGCAAAGGCGGAACACGGCAGGGACTGGAGCTCTGTGAAAGTGGTACAAGAGCACTGTTGAGGAAGGGACTCCTGTACTTGCAGCCATATGTATAGGGTGCCTGTGCTCTGGCATGTGGGTGGGGTGGGACTAGAAGCAGATTCTTCTGTCTGTAAATGAGAGACTACACAGAGAGAGAGAGAGAGAGAGAGAAAGATTGATTTGAAAGGTATGAGCAAAAACTAAGCAAATGTCACTGCCACCCATCTGCCCCACTGAGACCCACGGAGAAAAAACGGTGTTGGGGATGGGAGGTGGGGGGCTGGATGGTGCTGTTGGGGCAATGGATCCCTGGCCAATCTTAAGGAATAATAGTTTAACGGATTTCTTACCACTCCCAGTTGGGTGTGAGGTAGGGCCAGGTGGGGCCATTCTGACATTCTGTGAGTGACCAAGGGACCTGGGCTTTTGGCTATCTAAGGAAGTCTGATGACCAAAGCAAGAAAATCTCAATTAAGGTGGCATCTGCTGGGGAGCCTCAGGCCCTGGGTGCCCCTTACCAACACAGTAGTTTTGTTAATTTAAAGGCACAGATTTGGGGACCTCAGAGAGAAAGAAGTCAGTGAAGTAGAAGAGATTTAAGATTCTGGCTGGGGAGAGGATAACTGAAGATGCAAGACCGTGGAGTCACAGAATGTCACAGTTGGGAGGGATCTTCCATCTTGTGCACAAATACCTGTGAAATATTTCAGAATAATTGTCATGCACGAGCTGGGGAGAAATGGGGCCAGAGAACAGGGAGCAGCATTCATTCCAATCTAGAGAAGGAAGAGCTGTCTCTCTGAAAAAGCATGGTGGTGAGAGGACAGGGACCTAGACAGAAGTTATTTTGAAGCAAAGAAGAAGAATATCAGGGCTTTTATCACTAAGTGGAAATTTTACCTCTTCCTTCATACATGTTGGTTGTCTCCCTCTCCTCTTGTGCACAGGGAGATGGAATAGCATGAGGGATGCACGGACTTCCACTTGCTCAGTTCACCTCTGCTACTATGCAACACGTCCGAGTGGCCTTGCTGGCAACAGCTAAACCAAAGGAAACTTGGAAGGAAAGGAAATCCTGACTGGAAACACTTTTCAAGCTCTTGAACAACAGTTCTCTTTCACAAAAGAGAAAATTATTTGCTCCTCACAAAACAGTGTTTCTCCCTAAGTGCAAAAATAAACAAAAGCTAAAAAAGATATATATTATATATAGATTATATATAGTCCAGGTAATTTTGCCACTCACACACAAGAAAGCAAAAAAAAAAAAAAAAAGAAGAGAGAGAAAAGAAATTAAACAAATATAGTAATCCTGAGATTGATTCAAATCTTTGTTTATACCAAACCTAAAGACATAGGTGGTATAAGGGACTGGAAAAATTCAGACAAAAGCTAGACTTGAAAGTCTGCGTAAAATGGATGGAAGCAGATGAGTACTCAGCCCCGTTAAGGACAGCAGTCCCCAACCAGAAGAGTGTCAGCGAAGAGGCCTGCCTGTTGCCTAATTGAGAAGAGTAATTAATGCAAAGAGTAAACGTGTTGATGGGGTGGGTGTGGGGTGGATCAAACTGGAACTACGAACGTCAGCTCTGTGTTGGGAAGCAGATGTTTTGATTCACCCCTCACAACACCCACGTGAAGCCATGCAGAGATTTTAGATAAGGTTCTAAGTGTTTAAGGAACTTGCATGAGGTCACAGGCTTCCAGATGGAGGGACGACATTTAGCACCTTGGTCTTCTGCACGTAGAGTTCATGCTCTTTCCTCCCCACTGAGCTGCGGGATGGCTCTGTCCAGGCCTGTGTCCTGACCTCCAGGGACTTGGGAACTGACACTTAAAAATGCCTGCTGGCTTTTCCCACTTGCTTTTGTTCATTGGGCTACTTCTTTTCTCCAGATTAGTTTTTCAGTTTAATTGGTTTTGACTTTGGGGTTTTTTATAAAATTAGTTATTCTTCCTGCCTTGCTTAAGAAATCGTATTCCATTTGATATTTTCTAACCTTACTCTTGGGTGGGGGAATAATACAGTATCTTACACAGGAATGAATTGTGGTGTCGTAGGTGAATGTGTGGAAGCTCATAAATCAACAGTGACCCCTGGGGACCATAGAGGGCCTCCTGGCCCGGCCAGTGCTCTTTAGACCTCTTTATGCTAATAAAACAGAGATTTCTCTAGGAAGGGCTCCACCTTTGCAAATGACACTCATAATAAGCTTGGAGCAGTGTTGCGGTAATAGGCTGTTTACCTGCTGGTAATTGGTAATTTAGCCAGTGTAAAGGGACTAATGGCCCATCTTCTCCATTTGGAGAACTAAGAAGTAGAATTTTGTCCAAATAAACTGCATTTGTCTTTGGAAGGCCCTGCAGAGTGCCAAGGACAGGGAGTTCGTCTTCCAAGTGTATCCTTGCTGAAAATACGGATGCGTGAAGACGTATAGGGCTATTTGTTTCCAGATTTCTATATGAGTTACTGAGTTTCTGTGAAAGGACTTTGTTATTTATTTATTTGGCCATCTTGGTAAGTGGGAAATGGGGCAATATATCAAATGGCAAAGAATATATTATCCTGATTCCTTGTTCTTATAATTATGAAGGGAGCAATGAATGCTATTGGAAGACGAGCATGATCATTTAAAATTTATTTTCGTCTACATCGAGTTAAAGTGGATATTTTGTTATAGCCTAGGGGCGAGGATGGGAGGAAAAGAAAACAATATTATTTTTCTAAACTAAGTGATCACAAATAGGGACTTTTTAAAAGTGATGATGACATGTTAACACAGTGAAGAATCACAGAGACATTAAAATAACTATGAAACAACAGAGAAATAAGGAAGACATATAAGATATGTACATAGTGAAAAGAAAAGGACACAGAATTGTGTGTGTTCTCTGATGAGATGTGTGTAAAGTAGATGTGTTTATGGGCAAATGCTGGAGGGCAATGTGCAAACATGAAAATACTTGGGAGAATGTGGGTTTGTAATTCCCGAAAAGGTGCAAGGGTGCATTTGCATCAGATTCATTTTAGCCCCTGGGACTCAGCGTATAGGTTAATTTGTTATACCACTGGTAAGAACAATCATATTTTTCTAGTCAGACAGTATTGGTCTTAATTCGTTCTACAGTAGGATTCCTATAGGCCAGTGTAATCATAGAATGATAGAATAGTCTGGTGTTTTGAGAGCTCAGCAGAAGGAGCATTTCCTTCTGCCTGGGCCTCATATAATGTTTTTCTGAGAGGAACAGAATTCATGCATGGTCCTGATGTAGACTGAATTTTGTCAGGTGGAGGTGGAGCTGAAGATATTTCAAATGCAGGAAGAGTACTACTGAAGGCCTCAGGGTAGGAAAAGTGCCGAGTATAAAAATGCATGTTGATGATAATAAGGTACCTGGTTTGGCTGAAGACTGGCACGCTAGAGAACGGGGAGCGATTTTTAAAAGGTAAATGAGGGGCAGATTACGGATGGCCTTGAATGTCTCACTAAGGACCGTACTGCTCCCTGCTTGGCTTCCCCTGTTTTAGTAAAGATCTGTGCCATCTCTCAAAGTGCAAGTTGCTCAATATCCTCATTACTCAGCATGTCAGACCCTTCTCGTGCATAAACTCTGCCCTGGCATTAAGCAAAGAAATTGCATTATCTCAATGTAGTCACCTTTTCAGCACATCTGTGAACTGAAACAGTTCATGCTATGTGGACGGTGCAGGATCTAGTGGTTAGAAAAGGTATTGGAAGGTTCATATTTTCAGCAGGACTAACAGTAATATTTTGGGCGAGTCACTTACCCTGATGCTGATCTTGCTTTCTCGAATGGAGGACAGTACCGTTCCATTCCACTGAGGCGCAGGAAGTGCTTCCCTAATCCTTGCAGATAAACCGTCTTTTGGAAATGCCTCTTTCTCTTTATCAGTCAGTGCATCACCTATCCTTTGAGTCAAGTTCGGATTCTACCATCTTTCCAGTCATCTTGCTCTCGCCTCTCTGTTGTCTTCTTTGTACGCCACTTTTTGCCTGTTCCACACACTTGGTAACTGAATTCTCTTATGTTGCCCTCTGCATTTCACGAGGGGTAGGTTTTCTCTGGACTCAGGCAGACTGGAAGTATCCTGAGTTTAGGAATCCTCCAACAGAGGTAGGTCACTCATTCTGGGCACATGGAGGGTATGAAATTTTACACATTAAATATTGGTGAATTCAGCTGAATTCCAATAATCGATCAGTCCACAAATACATTTAGTCAGTCTTTATAATTTTAAATTTTATTTTTACAACTCAGGTGCCTAGAATAGAGTTGATTATATTGGACATACTTCATGGCATGCTATCAGCATTGACCTATGCAAGCCTCAATGTTTTTTATTTTGTGATTTATTTTCCCTTTATCAATTATAATCCTTATACTGTTCCATAGGCGACCACTCCTGAATTTTTAAAGCTGTCATTCTAACTCATCTTCCATATGTTTATTCACATACAGTAGTATCTATAGTTTTGTTACACATATGTAGTATGTATTTTCAGTATATATGGTACTATTTTGTTTATAAATTTTAAAAACTTACATAATAGTTTTGGACTATACATTTCATTCTATTTCTTGTTTGTTTTTCCATTTATGTTTTAGAGACCTATCTATGTTTTTTGTAGCTCAAGCTCGCTGCATCCTGTGTCTATTTCCCCTTTCTTTGTCCTTTTCCTTAGTGATGAACACTAATGTGGCATGGCCCCAAGATAAACATTTTCTAGAGCAGCCTTGTCCAAGAGAAAGATAATGCAAGCCACAGGTATAATTTTTAATTTTCTAGTAGCCACATTAAGAAAGCAAAAAGAGGCTGGGCACGGTGGCTCATGCCTGTAATCCTAGCACTCTGGGAAGCCAAGGCAGGCGGATTGTTTGAGCTCAGGAGTTCGAGACCAGCCTGAGCAAGAGCGAGACCCTGTCTCTACCAAAAATAGAAAGAAATTAATTGGACAACCAAAAATATATAGAAAAAATTAGCTGGGCATGGTGGCGCATGCCTGTAGTCCCAGCTACTCGGGAGGCTGAGGCAGGAGGATCGCTTGAGCCCAGGAGTCTGAGGTTGCTGTGAGCTAGGCTAACGCCATGGCACTCACTCTAGCCAGGGCAACAAAGTGAGACTCTGTCTCAAAAAAAAAAAAAAAAAAAATATTAAAGGGAAAATTCCAGAAACAAATCATTCGTAAGTTTAAAATTGTGTGCCACTCTGAATAACACAATGAAATCTTGCTATCCCGCTCCATTCAGTCTAGGATGTGAGTCATTCCTCTGTCTGGTGTATCCACGCTATATATGCTACCCACCCATTAATCACTTAGTAGCTGTCTAGGTTATCAGGTTTGACAGATCACAAGGAGGAGGCTGAGTACAGTAAATGAGATATTTTGAAAGAGACAGAAAGAGAGACTATATTCATATAACTGTCACTGCAGTATGTTATAATTGTTCTATTTATTGTTGTTGTTAATCTCTTACTATGCTTAATTGATACATTTTATCAAAGGTATGTATGTATAAAAAAACCCCATTGTATAAAGAGGGTTCAGTACTATCCACAGTTTTAGGCATCCACTGGGGGTCCTGGAATGTATGCATCCCTTGCAGGTAGGGGGAGACTACTATACAAATACTCAGTTTTGGCAATAGAGACAGAGATAGACTACAGACAGAAAATCATAACCTGCTTTTATACTTAAAGTCAGAATTCTCTTGTAGTACAAAAGCTCCATGCAGCCATCTGTACATTTTTAAAATTAGTAAATGGGCTCTCAAATGGTACAAAAAGACACAAGTGCAAAAAGAATAATGTACATATATACTGGAGATTTATTCTCAATGACTTTGAAGTGCCACAGAATAATATGGGTCTCATTAATAAAATAAACAAATCACTTTCTTTGTTTCAAATAACTAAACTCTCTTGGTCTTGGAGAATAACCACATTACAGTAATTCAGTTCTTGTGCAAATGCTGTCACAGTAAGGTTTTCAGATGTCTCACTAAAATCCTTCAAGTTCCTAAAAGTTATTATTATAGTATGTGGCAGCTCAATTTATAAATCCTATGACATAGCTCAAATTATAATAAGATATCATCAAATACAATAAGAAAAATACTGTTTTGCTTTTCCTTAAAGCCTAGACATTTCATGGATGCTTTCAATTAGATTTTATTTCTACTAAATTCAAGAAAACTTCCTTTAATTATGAAATTCTATTAATTTTTTTTTTACTAATGCTGAAAAACCCTGAACCTTTATTCCCCAACTTTCTTTAGCTTACGTCCCCAGAATATATAATATTTACTTTTTACTTATGTTATTCTTTCTGGGAATTAAGAATATCTCATAAACATATTTTACTAACTTCATAAGATCACTACTCAATTGTCTTTTTTAAAAACATAAGCACACTTAGACAGATAACTGAGTATGATACTGAGAGAGACAATTTAGCATTAAAGTATAGACTCTGAAATTCTACAGCTGTATGTCTGAGCCCAGGCTCTGGCATTTAATAGCTGCATGACTTTAGCAAGTTACTGACTTTTCTGTCTCAGCTTCCTTATCTATTAAACTGGGATAATAAACGTACCTACATCACAAGGTTATAAAGATGAAATAAAATCATCCATGTAGAAAGGACAGCAGAATGCCAAACACGTAATTCGTGTCTGACAAATAATAAATACTATTATCATTATTATTACTGCACTGAAGATATAAATAGTATATCTATGTTTTGTAATACATTATAACAGGAAACAAGAATGCTATCTATTCTAGAATCTAGTTAGCAACTTAATATCACAATATACTGATGTCTCAGTCCAACTTTAGCCTTTATCTTATTTCATTTCTGACTATGGAGTTAACACCCCAACACTCACCTACAGTGAGGCTAATTAACCTAATTCATAATCTCCTGAGAAACAGAAAGGCTACTTACTGTTAACTGCAACCCACTCATTCAGATCTTCCCCCTCAGGAAGCATCACAGCCATCCGGAGGTTGCCGCTGCCAAGTGTGGCTTCTGCATGTTTTAAGAGTTCGTACTGGTGAGAACCTTCGGGAATGTTCTTCTTTGGTTTAAAAGTTTTAGAAGAGCGACTACCACTATGAACAGAAAAGGAAAAAAAAGGCACTTCAATATTTAAGGCATGACCTTCAAGAGTCTACTACACCAGATTACTGGATAAAATAACATAGAGGTGACCCCCAAATGTCCCCAAATAAACATCAAATATACTTTTAGCCCCACTCAAGCTAAACTGCGCTGGCTACATTGAATCCCAGCAATATAACTGCTGTAATACTATGTTCGCCACCCAGAACACCTACACACTTTCTCTACGTTCCCTAATTTAACTCACAAGGAGAAAAAAATGTTACTTGTAATTAATCTGGCTCTTGACTATAAATTAATGACTCGGGATTGTAGGTTTTAATCTAAAAAATGAAAAAGTACCTCCACGGTAAGTGTTACTCATTTTATTCTTTTTACTCCTATTGTAAGTCTCTCATCCCAATACAAATAAATTTGTTTTCTTCCTATAAGAAGCATAAAGATATAATTTTATATCAATAAAACATAAAAATCCTAGAGCAAGAAGAGAAGCTACATTTTCTTCTACTACTCCATTATAAGAAGCATCAGCAATTTTAATCCAGAATTCTTGTTAAGCAGTTAAGAGCTAGACATTAGTAATGGCTGGTTCACTCAAACTTCTGAATGCACACACACACATATACATAGTATACATACATATATAATGTTTTAAATGGGTTGACTGAAGCTAGGCTTAGAAACGTTTTTAACACTTTTTAAGAGAGCCAGGCACAATGGTGCACTCAGCAGTCCCAGCTACTCTGGAGGCTGAGGCCAGAGGATCCCTTGAGGTCAAGAGTTCAAGGCTGTAGTGCACTAATAGTGTGCCTGGGCATAGCCACTGAACTCCAGCCTGGGCAACACAGCGAGATCCCATTTCTTTTAAAAAAAAAAAAAGCGAGATCCCATCTCTTTAAAAAAAGAGTTCTTAAGAGACAGAATCTGTTAATGCTGGCAAGTTCTTTTCACATTATATTACATCCCAGTCACCCCTTCTTAACATTCTCCTTCTTTTCCTTATGAAAAGGAACAGTTTGAAAAGAAAAAACTAGAAGAGGCTAAATAAATGGGAACTTTATAGTTTAATGTTATTAAATTCATACAATCAAAAACATCTAAACATTGGAACATATGAATATGAAAGTGAAATTACAAAACAAAAAATAAACATAACAAGGGTCATATTTTTCAAACCTCCAGAGCTTTTCACTCATTACCCCTTCTCCCAAATTTACCCCTCAAATCCCTCCCTCTTTTCCCAAGGTTAAAAGCACCAGTTCTCAACCTTGGCTACACTATTATAATCAACTGAGGAGCTCTAAAAAATTACTGAGAATCCTGAGATAAACTTAAGAATCCACCAGTAAAACAAAATATCCAATTCAAAGGACAGATATTTAGGTATTTTTCACTCTAAAGTATTGGCATTCTCATTGAAAAGTATGTCTCTTGTCAGTTGTTTAATTAGAATTAAACTGATGCTCCTCACACATCCACCCCTCCCACATCTCTACTCAACAGCCAAAGGATATCTTTAAATATACTCATCAGATGACGTTATTTCTCTGCTTCGAACCACTCAGTGGCTTTCCAGTGCACTCAGATTAATCCAAAGGTCAAATACTAGATAGAGTCAAGCTCTGGCCCCACATTAGCGTATGGAAATTCTTCTTCAGTTTAATCAGATAATGCATTAACACCAAATTCTCTCCCAGCATCTCTAAAGTATAATTATAAAAAAATAAAAGCTGAGCATGGGGTGGCACACACCTGCAGTTCCAGCTACTCAGGAGGGTGAGGTGGGAAGATTACTTTAGGCCAGAAGTTTGAGGCCAGCCTGAGCAACATAGCAAAGCACTGTCTCTAAAAAAATCTTTTTAAATATATTTATATAAATATAAATTATAATTATATAAATATACTTATGCTTACCAAGCTTGAAAGTTTTCATTTTCGTCTTCCTCCTCATTCTTTATCAAAATTTAGTATGAGAAACATATTTACCAATATATTTTAGAAAAGATATTTTACTAATTTATGTGTGATTAATCACAAAAATAGCTCTCCTGTGACCAATGTGGCGCACGTTTTCAAGCAGGGTGTTAAGTACATTCCCTTCAATTAGCCCACGGCTCAGATCAGTGCAGAGACTGAAGATGTGACAAGCAGCTATGACAAGGGCTGGCAAGAATACACAAGAACTACAAGGACCTCACCTATGCCTGCACTCAGGAGGGTCAGAGTCTCATCTGCCCCCCAAAACCATCTGCTAATCAAATCGCACTGTCCCAAAGTTTTAGGCTTCCAAATGTTTTCTTGATCAATGCCCCTCTCAGAGTTGGTCTTCCACCAAACTAAGTAAATCTACTTCATAAAACTTTATTCTCTGGGTAGAATGAAAAAGAAAATCCGAGCCCAATTTTGTGAAGGTCAGCTTTGACACACATCAGCTATGGTATCTCAGGGAAATTATCTAACTTTTCAGAGTCTATGTTTTCTTTAATAGTGAAAGTATAATAAAAATAACAAAATATCACCACTACCTGTATCATAGAATAGTCGCAAAGTGACAAATACATATGAAAAAACCTTTTAAAACTGTAAAATGCTATGCAACCGTTAGTATTTCAATTACCCTTCCCTTTCTTGCACCAGAATGACTCAGAGTAAAGAAAGAAATGGTAGTGCAATGACAAAGCTGGATTTAACCCCAAATTCCATCTTCAGCTCCTAAGACTGGATGGGGAAAAAGATAACCTTTGTTTGGAAACAAATGTTTTTATATATGAAGTTTAAAACATAATTTCTTAAATTTTCTGGGTTTTTGTGTGTGTGTGCTATTCTCTATGCTCACATCAAGTTTCAGGTAATCTGAGAATAATCTCGGGGATAGAAAATCTAGAAAACAAGGTTCTAATCCTCATTTTGCTATCTTCTTAAATTACTTAGGAAACCATAAATTATCATCTGGACTTTAATTTCTGTATTTTGTTTTTTAAAAGTATGGAAAGTGACTTTTTACAAAAGAGTATAATTTAGAGATAATTCAAAAATGGGTAAAACATTTTTACAGTGTTTTAAGTTCCCTGCAGACTCTTGACCCCCTTCTCTCTTCCTCATTTCCACGGACATTTACACTTCGGAATGCTTTCAATTCCTCCTCTGAGTTCCTTTCTATATGACTCTTCTGCTTTCTTCAGGCAGAATACCCTAACTATTTAATATTTTTTTTAATATTCTTTTTTAAAACTGTATTAGGCTTTTTCTTCAACTTCTACTGAAATTTTTCCTACCAGTATCCACCCAACCCTGGAAGGGGTGGTCAATAATGCTCCCCATTCCTAGGACAAAAGACAAACTGACAGAGTCCTCAAGTTCAAAGCCAGAAAAACTAAAGCATGTACACAGACGTTCTCATCGATGAGTACAAGCTCTTACAGCAACGATGTGTGGCCAAATGCATACATCTTGCATGGTATTTTAAGACACATGAATGCAAATCTTCAAAGAAAATTCAAAAACATCAAGTATGTTACCCTCTCACCCTACCCACCTTAGAAGAAATCACAATTACCAATATCTGGTGAATTCCTTCAGAAAGTTTATGTCTACAGACGCATAAGAATGCTTTGCGCCTGTTTCTGTTTGCTTTTACACAATAGCAGCATATTGTAGTATATTAAATAATGTTTTTGCACTTAGTATATCCAGGAGATTGTTGTTTAAGGTACAAAAAGATCTACCTTATTCTTTCTAAAGATGAATAATAGTATTTCGATATGTACACGTATATATAAAATAGTTTGATCGGTCCCCTATGAACAGACACTTAGGTTGTTTCCAGTTGTTTGCTATTACAAATACTATAGTAAACATCTTTGTGCATATGCAGATATTAGGCATAAATTCCTAGAAATGCTGTTCTAAAGGTCATGTACATCTTTAAATTTTATATAGTGCCCATTTTTTCCCCAAATACATTACACCTTTTTACAATCCCACTAACAATGTATAAGGGTTACGAATACAATGTATGAGAGTTTCAGAGGACAGGGACTAGATGGTAATTTCCCCTGTACAGTTTCTAACACAGCATAACTATGGAGAATTTAGAGCTTTCAGATTAGAATGCATATGATACATTACATATAAGGGGTGTTATATTCACAGCATTATCCCAAGGCCATCACTTTCCAAATAAAATCCAGGATACTCAGGTTTATTTTCCCATTTCTCTTACTCATTAATTGAAGGCAAATCAATTTTTAGAGCAGGGACAGGGTGGTTTATCTAGAAAAATAACTCAGGCCTAGGGATGGCTCTGAACAGACAGCTTGATTTACAGTCTTCCAATTTGATTTATCTTTTGTAAATTTCAATAGCATCATTTATTTCCTCTCTGGGACCCTACAGGATACATTAGGTACCATTATGACATCAGTTCAACTCTCATAAGCCATTTCCTATCACTTTACCAAAGTCATCCATCATTACCCTTAATTTTAACCCCTTTATTCTTCTATCCAACTATTAACAAAGTTGATATTTTCTAAGTTGGACTAGGGAATCTTAAGTTGAAGGAATGGGAAGGGGGTAGACTTATAGAGAGCTCAAAATAGGAACACTAGTAGGGGCTAATAAATAGATACACTATATTTTGACACTGAAGGATATGTCAATTTATTCAAAATCAGAAGAAAATTAACATCATTTATTTGTGTCAAGAGTTCCTTCCCTTCAAGGTTAAATGACTCAGTCGGATCACACAGCTAGTTAAATGTCAGAACTGGGATTCAATACAGTCCATTATCTTGAAGAAGTTACTTTACATTACTGAGTCTCAGCTTCCTCATCTATAAAAGGAAAATAATAATACCTACCTTATTATTCAACCCCATGGTAAAAACTCCACTAATATTAGTTCTCTTTGCTCCATCTCTAGGTACCAACCTGTCTTCACATCAGTAGCTCCTTCCATAGGTCTAAATCCAATACTAGAGATCAGGTATGCAATAAATACTTGTTAATTGATAGTTCCAGTCAACTTCAGGCTGAGAACTCCTACATCAGGATAGTAATGATGATGATTAATATTAACTAATATTAACTGCAGGCTCTGTGCTCAGAAGTATTTTACATGCAATATTCATTTAATCCTCATAACTATGATATACACGCTATTATTTTATTTTGTGGATGACAAATCTGAGGCCTAAAGAACTTATACAATGTGTCCAAGATTATAAAAGCGGTAAATTAATGAACTAAAATTTAGATCCAGGATTTAAATCTCTAAAGCCCATACTCTTACCCACTACCCATCATTACTCAATTATCTTTATCTTCTATCAAATTATTTCTAACATTTCTCTTCCTTTATCACCACATTTTTATCAAGTCACTCATGAACCAACACAAGGCTAATTTATACTGAAATATTAGTACTATTATTAATATTATACTGAAACTATTAATAGGAACCTTCCTAAAACAATCCTCAAACTCCCTATTTCCTCTCCTCATACTTATTCTAATTTATATGAATAATTAGTATACACCCTGCCATTAAGAAAAATTAAAATTCCACCCAAGAGAAATTTTCTCCTAAAAGTTGTCAAACACATCCATGTTTTCAGAAAAGCAGATAAGCACCTGCAAGAATTGTTACAAGCTGTCAAAACAGAATGTGTTCTAGAAATAATAACGCTAAAAGCTATGAGTATTGAAAAGGTAACCTTGATTCAAGAAAGCAGTCTGAACAAAACATATCTACTTACATTTCTGCCTATAATCTCTTTTAAATCACCATTACTACTGGTAGGTGGTGTTGCTATTATTGTTACTGTTAGGAGAACAAGAAATCCTTAATATAGCTAGTAAGCAAGAAAGAATACTATCGGCAGATCAGAAATTGAGAAATTCTGATAAGATTAAAAAGTTGATGAGATACAGTGACAAAGAAATCTGAGAAAAACTAACCTAGAATATGCTGCAAACTCAGAATCTGGACTATAGGACTATAGAATCTGGACCCTGGGGGACTCTCCAGAAGCTTATATGGGAACTTGACCCAGAGTCTTTGAGCAAGTAAATCTCAATACCCTCCTGTGCTGGCCTTTTTCTAAGAAGTAGGCAGGTGGCAGCAGGTATTAGGTTAAAGCTCAGAGCATGGTAGGGGGAAGGATTTTAACCACCTCTCTCCCATCGGGTTAAGGGAACCCTCGCAATCAAAAGAGAACCTACGGGCATACCTCTATACAGGCAGCAGTTCATACTTTTTCCTGTCACCAGAGGCAACCTCCTGTAATCAAAGACTGTATTCACCAAGAAGTAAACCAATATTCTCAAACACTCAGTGAGCAGAAAATCCCAAATTGCTAATATTCTAGGAAAAACAATACCATGAAAGAACTAGTGAACTTAACAATACATCCAATACTAAAGAAAACTGAGCAAACAGAAAAACACATTAAATATAAATAATACCTTTAGAAATAAGAGAGACACTATTATCCCCTGGAAAAAGAAAGCAATTATGAAAAGAAATAATTAGGGAAGGGTGGAGAGGTTGAAGTTCTCCTTTAACAAAGCAAGGTCAAGTCAAAAGATACTGTCCACAGTGAAAAGAATTTTAAAAACGGAGTTTAAATGTGATTGTGGAGATGGTTGCATAATCCTGGGAAAATACTAAAAAACATCATATAGTACACTTTAAATGGGTGATTTGTATGGTATGTGGATATACCTCAATAAAGTGATTTTTTTAAGTCATAAAGAAAAAAATCAAAGTCAGTGGCCCACACAGACACAGTCAACTGATCTTGACAAAGGAAACAAAGCAATTCTGTGGAGAAAGGACAGTCTTTTCAACAAAAGGTGGTAAAACACTGAGACATCCATACGCAAAAACATAAACCTAGACACAAATATATTATACCTTTCGCAAAAATTAATTCGAATGAATCATAGACCTAAAAAAACAACGCACTACTAGAAAACTTCTAGATAAAAACATAGGAAAAAATCTGTGACCTTGGATTTGATGGTGAGTTTCTAGATATAAAACTAAAAGTATGATCATGCAAGAAAAAATTGATAAATTAGAATTTTATGAAAATTAAAAATTCTGCTCTGTGAAGGACACTGTAAAGAATATCAAAATTCAGAGGCCGGACGCAGTGGCTCACGCCTGTAATCCTAGCTCTCTGGGAGGCTGAAGTGGGTGGATCGTTTGAGCTCAGGAGTTTGAGACCAGCCTAAGCAAAAGCGAGACCCCGTCTCTACTAAAAATAGAAATTAGCTGGACAACTAAAAATATACAGAAAAAATTAGCCAGGCATGGTGGTGCATGCCTGTAGTTCCAGCTACTTGGGAAGCTGAGGCAGAAAGATCGCTTGAGTCCAGGAGTCTGAGGTTGCTGTGAGCTAGGTTGATGCCACGGCACTCTAACACAGGGGCAAAAAAGTGAGATTTTTGTCTCAAAAAAAAAAAAAAAGAAATGAGCTATCAAACCACAAAAAGACATGAAGAAGCCTTAATTGAATACTGCTAGGTGAGAGCAGCAGTCAGACAGGACTATATACTGTATGACTCCAAATACATGACATTCTGGCAAAACTATAGAGACAGCAAATAATCAGTTGTTGTCAGGGATTCAGGGGAAGGGAGGAGAGATGACTAAATATGCTCTCAAGAGAATGGAAAACGCGTCCACACAAAATTTTGTACATTAATGTTCATAGCAATATTATTCATAATGGCCAAAGAGTAGAAACAACTCAACTGTCCATCAACAGACAAATGGATAAATAAACTGTGGTACATCCATACAATAGAATATTATTCAGCCATAAAATAGAATGAAATACTGACACATGCTATAGCATGGATGGATCTTAAAAATGCTATGATAAATTAATAGAACTCAGACACAAAATACATAGCAACACATATTGTATAATCCCATTTGTATGAAATGTCCAGAACAGGCAACTCCATGGAGACAGAAAGTAGATTAGTGGCTGCCAGGGGTTAGAGAAAGGTGGAAATGAAAAGAAATGACTACTAATTATACAGGGTCTCTATTTGAGGTGATGAAAAATGTGCTGGAATTAAATCATCGTAATGGTTGTACAACTTTGTGAATCTACTAAAATCCACTGAATTGTACCCTTTAAGGGTAAAATTCATGGTATGTGATTATATTTCATTTCTCTAAAATTTTTACAGAAAAATAAGAAGTAGCCTATCAATAATGTTCCTCACCACTTCTACAAGTTAGTTCCTTTCCTCCATTTATTCACTCTTGCATTCCTTGATTCAACTACCATATTCTGCCTGCCTTCTGTGTTGTAAGTAACACTGTTCTAAGCCTGACACAGCATTGAACAAGACAGAGAAGACCCTATTCTCACGGTAGGAAGAGGTGGTAGAAGAAAAAATAAAATCAGCAAGAAACTATAGGGCAGTGGCAAGTGCTATGATGAAAATAACAGAACAATGTGATGAGCAATGTGATGTGACAAGGCACCAGATTAGATTAGGTTGTTAGATAAGGCCACCCCAAGGCCAGAAAGAAAAGCAGCCATCCATGTGAAGATAGGGGGAAAAGGGGAGAGCATTCCAGGCTTTAGAGATAAACTAGCGTAACAGCAGCTTTTTCAGGAACAGGTATTTAAAAGGCATTTAATAACTGTGGCTTAGGGCAGGATGATGGGAATAGCGGTTTGAGACTGAAATCAAAAAAGCTGGTAGAACACATTAGCTAAGATTTTAGAGGCCAAAGTAAGGGATTCATATTATCATTTTAAGTACAAATGGAAAGCCATTGAGATGTTTTTTAAAAAACAGAAGTCTTTTTTAAAACAGAAGTTTTTAAAAAACTTCAGAAAAAAACATTAACTGATTTAATGTGTTAAAAAAGATCCTATCTATGGCTATTATCGAAAAGACAAAAGAAAACAAGTGTCGGGCGAGGATGTGGAGGAAAGGGAACCCCCAGGTACACGGTTGGTGGTAATGTAAATTAGTACAGCCATTAGAGAAAATGATACAGAACTTCCTCAGAAAACTAAAACTAGAACTACAGCATGATCCAACAATCCACTTCTAGGTGTATATTCAGAGGATATGAAATCGGTATGTCAAAGAGATATTTGCACTCCCATGCGCATTATGCCATTATTCATAATAGCCAAGATACAAAAATCAACCTAAGTGTCTATCAGTGGATGCATGGATAAAGAAAGTACAGTACACAATGACAATGGAATACTATTATTTCAGCCTTAAAGAAAAAGGAAAGCCTGTCATTTGAAACAGTATGGGTACCTGGAGGACATCAAGTTAGGTGAAATAAGCCAGGAATAGAAAGATAAATACCAGATGATCTCACTTTAATGTGGGATCTAAAAATATAAGCCTAGGCCTGGTGCGGCGGCTCACGCCTGTAATCCTAGCACTCTGGGAGGCCAAGGCGGGCGGATTGTTTGAGCTCAGGAGTTCTAGACCAGCCTGAGCAAGAGCGAGATTCTGTCTCTACTAAAAAAAATAGAAAGAAATGATCTGAACAACTAAAAATATATAGAAAAAATTAGCCGGGCATGGTGGCGCATGCCTGTAGTCCCAGCTACTCGGGAAGCTGAGGCAGGAGGATCGCTTAAGACCAGGAGTTTGAGGTTGCTGTGACCTAAGCTGACGCCATGGCACTCACTCTAGCCAGGGCAACAGAGTGAGACTCTGACTCAAAAAAAAAAAAAAAAAAAAAATATAAGCCTCACAGAAGCAGAGGGTAGAACGGTGGATACCAGGAGCTGCGGAGGTGAGGTGGGGGAATGGGGAAATTGGAGAAGATACTGGTTAAGGAATATAAAATTTCAGTGAGATGGGAGTAATAAATTCAAGAGATCTATTATACAACATGACTGCTATACTTAATAACAATGTATTATATATGTGAAAATTGCAAAGAGAATATTTTCACCATGAATAAATAAGTATGTGAGGTAATACACATGCTAATTAGCTTGATTTAGTCATTCTACAATGTATACATATTTCAAAACATTATGTTTTGAATGGACACCATAAATACACACACAATTTTTATGTGTCAATTTAAAAAAATAAATAATAAAGGCCGGGCACGGTGGCTCACACCTGTAATCCCAGCACTGGGAGGCTGAGGAGGGCAGATTGTTTGAGCTCAGAAGTTCAAGACCAGCCTGAGCAAGAGCGAGACCCCGTCTCTACTAAAAATTAGAAAGAAATTAATTGGACAACTAAGAATATATATAGAAAAAATTAGCCAGGCATGGTGGCGCATGCCTGTAGTCTCAGCTGCTTGGGAGGCTGAGGCAGGAGGATCGCTTGAGCCCAGGAGTTTGAGGTTGCTGTGAGCTAGGCTGATGCCACGGCACTCACTTTAGCCCGGGCAAAAGAGTGAGACTCTGTCTCCAAAAAAAAAAAAAATAATAATAAGGAGAAAAAATAAAGTTTCTAGTTGCCATGCAGAGAATGGACTGGGAGGAAGGCAAAGTGGAAACGGGGAAACCAGTTAGGAAACTACTGCAAGGAGGAGGGAATGGTGGCTTGGACTAGCGGGGATGGAAACAACAAAGATTCCAGATATCTGTAGGTAGAACCAACATGACTTGCTATTAGATTTCATTTGTGGAGAATGGTAAGAAGAGAGAAATCAAGGATGATTCCTAGGTTTTTAGTCTCAATTAGACAGAAAGTGGGCCGTTACTGAGATGGGTGTGGGGAGATGGGTTTTAGACACATTAAGTTGACATAACTACTACACATCCAAATGGGTATGTTAGGCAGGCAGTGATATATACAAACATCAGGCTTGAAGGAAAGATCAGGCAGAAGGTAACTAATCAATTTTGTATCCTCAGTGGATGGCATGATGCCAAAAGATGCACTCACATATTATTAAAATAACAAGCATTTTAAAAGCTATGAGAAATCCTATAGTGAAGAAAACTGTTTATGGTTAAGCCCAGGGTTTCCCAAACATCTTCGGTCACAGAAACTGTCTTCTGCATTTTAGCACACTGTTCTTTGACATGGGAGGGAACACTGTGCCAGTACATTATGCTGCTGTGTTGCCTCCGAATTTAAAGCACGTTTATAAAACTTCAATTTTAGAAAGTGTAAGTCAGTGACTTCACACAAGAACAGGTGGAGGGTTGATCAATTCGATATTTAACACCACACAAACTTTTATAATGAAATCCTTAAGAAATAATGTAGCACTTACAAGCAAAGAACAATGTTTCCACATCTGTGAAGTGATCTGAGGTGTTATCTCAGCTATAGATGAAGGCACAGTTTAATCACTCATCTCCCAACACTCTCTGAGCTCCTTCTTTTTTTATTTATTATTTTTAAATTTCAGGATATTAGCTTCTGAGTTGTATAGAGGCCACAGTTTCCACGCAACAGCAGCAACTCTATTTTCAGAATCCAATACAATTTGCTGGATGGTTAAAAGGAAGAAAACAAAATTTGCATATGCTGAGCTCAGACTAAGCTTCAATCTGGCAACTGAGTTGACAGTAGCTCCAAACATACCAGAAACAACTAGGGAGCTTAAGCATCTTTTTTCTTAAAATAAAATTTTTCCTAACCTTAGATGGAAAACTGTGCTTTCCTTCCTGTGTCTCACTGTAGTTTAAAGCAACTATAACACCTTATGTATATACTTATGTGTTTGTTCTTTTAGATAGCTCTTTAAGATGAGAGGTTGTGTCTCCTTCATTTTTATAACTCCACTGAGTAATGATGTCTGGGATACAGTAAAGGGCAAAGAATTTAGAATAAAGACTCAGTTTTAGATTCTGTCTTTTTAGATCCTATGACTCATTTGTTAGAACAGTCCTGCAAAACTGGTGATATCATGCCCAGTTTTTTAGTTGTATTAGGGAAGTTGCATAATTTGAGATTTCACAGCCAGTTTCAGATCCTGTAACTTACTGGCTAATTCTTATATATATACATATTTATAAATAAGAGTGAAACTCTATCTCTTAAAAAAAAAAAACCAAAAAACTAATATGTACTTCCTTTTAATAAGAGAGTTACATTTTCCCCCCAAAGTGAAAAAGCAGAATTTTCAAAACTGCAGATCATTAGAAATGGTGCGATAAAGATCAACTCTGCCACCTTGGCAGTAATGGAACAATCTTCACAGCAGATAGAGACCTCAAATTAACACTAAAAAAAGAAACACATACGATTCCTATGGTCCAGTATTTGCCTGGAAATATGAAGCAGTGACAATAGGCATTCAATGCAATCAATGACTTATCAGTTGTCTAAACGCTTTGAAATTAAATTCTTATAAAGAAACCAGCCTAATAGAAAAAAATTCACGAAATTAAAATCAGACGGTGCCTACTCCTCATCTCATATAGTTTTAATCAAATTTTGTTTTTTCACCAGATAATGCCTAATCATCCCTAGAGAATCAGTTCAAGGGGGTCATTTTCCTCAGGACGCTTCCCTGATATCCTAAAATGGGTTAAGGCTGCCTTCTCCGTGTTTACAGAGGACATTATCAAGTCTCTGTTTTACAGAGGTCAAGTTTCTCAAAGGTAAGGACTGTTTCTAAGTCGTCACTGCATCTCCAGAACCTAGCACAAGGCCTCGGTCAGAATAGATCTTTACCTTTAGAGACTTTATGACCTAAAAGAAAAGTTACAAAAAAAAAGAATAGAACATCAATGTTTGTTTGTTGAACTGATAAAGGACTCCAGGCCAAAAATATAAAAGTGCAACAAATACTTTTGATATTTGCTAAAATTGATAATTTCAGCTTATACAATAGGCCTAATCATGATAGATACAAGTAGCATAGTATACAGTATATACACATAATAATATACATCTTATGTTTTAAACTAACATTTCAATAATACAGTTGAGCAAATGTAATCCAAGCACAAAGTTACAGAATAAGGCTATAGAATTGGATTTACTATGACACTAACATTTTAAACTTCAGAGGGACCCTGAATGACAGGGCCACTTTCAAGGTACTAGAAGGTGTCTTAACAATGTGGTCCCATGGTCGTATGTTTCCACAAAAATTGCAAAAGTAATCTCACTGGAATTGCTTAAGATTTCTGTCTCTGACTCCTCCTCCATCATACTTCCTCCTTGGGTAATGTGGCATTCTGGGTATTTGGCTAAGGAGAAGCTGAGTTGGGTATATATTTAGTTTAGGTTTCATAGAATGTATACAGTATGCAATCACTTCCATGTATAACTAGATTATTGCTAGTCTGAGTACAGGAATGACTTCCAGGAATATTCCTACCACCCAGTACACTTCCTTATCTGGTATCATTAACACCAAGGCACAGGACCCAGGTCATCTAGCCATGAGCTCCACAAAGTATTGGCACAGAAGTATGTAGAAACATTGCACTTCATATAAAACTCAGTAGGCATTTCCCCAAACTTGACAACAGATTTAAAATATTACATGACACTGCCAATAAAATGAGTTATGAATCTGAAACTTTTCTAGGCTATCAATAATAATAAACATTTTGATCAGCCATGCTAGAGAAAAAAACTATATTGTTGACATATAAAGAAGTGGTCAAAAGTATGCAGTCAAAAAAAATCTAGGTAAAAAGGTACTGGAGACATCAGACAGTCGACTAATAAAAATGTTATTTTTCTACATTTTGTGACGTTCATTGACTTTGTCGGTTTTATTAAAATTATAATTTGTGATTTTTCTCATTCTAAGTATTCACTTTGCTACCTAATTTTATACATATATTTTTTTCATTTTCTCAAAGAGGCCCCTGAAATCTGGATTAGTCTCTACCCACTTGAAAGCTCACTAATACTACTCAGAGGGAAAATTAGAAGCCACAGCTTGATATAATTGATTCTCTCAATTATCAACACAAAAACCTGTTTAGGTACATTTTCAGAGAAATTGCCTTTACCCTAAAGAATTAACTGGCCTTCCTCCAGGGACCGTTATACTCTGTACAGTCTTCCATTACTATATTTACCAAACTATGAGAATTGTGTGTTAATTTATCTGTTTCTTCTATTACCATGTGCAATTTAGGAGTAGGTCCCATATATCTTATTCCTTTGGATATTTTTTCAGAAGCTACTTTTTAATGCAATAAATGATCAATAATTGTTGATTTTTTGAAAAAGTTACTATACCTTCAACTATCTTAAAGCTCTTTCATTCATTATCTTTTATCAGATGTTTATTCATCACTAGAGGGTAAGTGGAGAACAGGATTAACTATAAGAATTGATATATCTGCCTGAGCAAGAGCGAGACCCAATGTCCACAAAAGAATAAAAAAAATTAGCTGCCATGGTGGCACATGTAGTCCCAGCTACTCAGGAGGCCAAAGCAGGAGGACTGCTTGAGCCCAGGAGTTTGAGGTTGCAATGAACTATGACGATGCCACTGCACTCTAACCAGGGCAACAGGGCAAGACTCTGTCTCAAAAAAAAAAAATTGATGTGAGCTAATCTTTTAAGGACCCAGGAGATGAAGTACCAGGTATCATCAGAGTTCTCTGCTCACCTAAAAAATTATCATAGTTAAAACAGCTGTTTGTCCAGTGGACAAAAACTTGCAGCAAGTGCAAACAGCAAGAGGTAGTAGACTATTTGTTCCTCCTCCATAAAGTTGAGCTACTAGTTTAGCTAATGGAATCTCTACAACTATGTGAAGTGAAGTGGGAATGGGGAGTGTGTGCTTATATTACATTATGTCAAAGACCCATCAGGAATGCCCCTTGGTTTTACTTTTAAAAGGCAAAGTTCTTTCTGTGGTGATGAGAATGTTGTAGGTCTTGAAAGAGGTGTTGGTTACACTAGTGTATAAATTTATTTGAACTAATCAAGTTATACACTTAAGGTCTAAGCATTTCACTGTTTGTAAATCACACCTCAATAAAATAAAAATAACTTGAAGCAGTGAACCCCTTGAACCTACTGCGACATATCTCTGAGCTGCACAAAATGGAAATACTTGCAATGACACTCTTAAGCATTTGTACAATATAGGTACAAATACACACTTAGAAGAAATAAGACCTGGTGTTCAATATAGATCAGTACGGTAACTATAGTTAACATTAATCAATTATACATTGCAAAATAGCTATAAGACAATAATTTGAATGTTCTTGACGTTTAAAAAAGATAAATATTTAAGGTGATGGATATCACAATTACCTTGATTTGACTATGAATGTATCAAATTATCACATGTACCCCCAAAATATGTACATCTAATATGTAGCAATAAAAAAATTTTTAAACACATACAGTAAATTTTTTTTTAAATATACAATCAGTTTTTTCTTTACTGACCTCTCTGCCTTTAGTCCTTAATCTATTTTGAGACTTTGATAATCTGAAAAACAATCTGAACCTTCTCTCTAGAGTCATAAAACACATAAAATTTTCCATACAGGAATTCGGGGGGGGGGTGCTAAAATCTATTCATAAACCCAGCTAAAGAACTCCTGCCCTAGTCAGTATCCTTTCTCTCAGGCTATCATGAGAACATTAATTTTCTCCTAAAATTTTCTATGAGCTTCACACTTATTTTCTGATCCTATAGATCTACCTTTTGGATAAAAACACACATACATTCAGGACAAAAGGCATAAGTTTTTTACCTAATGAAAAATCTATAGTTTATATATTCTGTGGTTTATTCTGTTAAACAGTGATTAACAGAAAGTTTTGATATTTGTAAAATAATTTATATTAATGTTCAAAACCATGCCATTTATAAGAAATTCAAGGCATTAAATTAATATTCTCAAAAAAATAAGGAAATCTATGCTGATGCCTATAAAAACTGATCAAGTGTCCCAGGAAATACCGTTCTTTTATTAAATTATAATTCTACTTTAATTACACAGAAAATATTGGCAACATGAATACAAGTTATAAATCTGCCAGGCACGGTGGCTCACACCTACAATCCTGGCACTCTGGAGGCTGAGGGGTGAGGATCGCTTGAGGTCAGGAGTTCAAGATCAGCCTGAGCAAGAGTGAGACCCTGTTGCTCTTGTCAAAAATAGAAACAATTAGACAGGCATGGTGGCCTGTGCCTGTAGTTCCAACTACTCCAAGGGCTGTGGCAGGAGAATCACCTGAGCCCAGGAGTTTGAGGTTGCAGTGAGCAATGATGATGCCATTGCACTATACCTGGGGTGATGGAGTTAGACTCTATCTCAAAAAAAATTATAAATAATTTTTCCTATAAATCTAATTTAAAATGCAGATAATTTTAAGGTTTTTTAAAAAATTTTTTAAATAAAATAGGGATCATTCCTGATTTGGAGATAAATTTTAACCAATGAATAATTAAGGTCAAAGACATTAAAGATTTAAATGAGAGTTGTTAATGCTTACTTCTGAGGCATAACCTGAGTAATCCAGAATATCAGCAAAAACTGATAATAAATAATAATTGAATTATAAAAATTACTAAAACTTTATGCAATTATTAAAACATCTAATCAAGAGCTTTTAGAAACAAAATTATTATTGGGTTAATATCAAATTATCCATTCTTCTGACAGATATTTAAGTACATCAGTTTAGTTTCACCACAATGATAAAATGAAAAATACCAAGTAGTTGTGATCTCAGGGATTAGATTTACATTAAAGGCATTACATTGTCGTTTAAACACAGACATCACAGAGTTTTCTCTGCAAAGAAAGATATCAAACAAAAATGTCACAATCTTAAGGAAGGATGGAAAAGGAGGGAGAAAAGGAAGAAACTACATAAGTTGCAGCAAACAAAAATGATGAAGAGGTAACCAGAAATTAAACCACAGTACTGACACCACATTTCATATCTAAAAGAGCATCTGGAATTTCAAAATAAAAAACAGTTGAAGTGGTCAGGAAGAGATTTGACAACCAGGAACAAATTAAGAGAAAGCTAGACAATGTAAATATCTACTTCTATAATTACAGTGATACTAAATACTATAGTTCAATCTGGTTAACCAAATTCCTAATTCAAAGCTCAGATATTTTAAAAGATCAATTAATATTTTAATGTCCTAATATTGTTTTTTATTATTAATCTGAAAACAAACAAAAATGAAGGAAAATTGTTCAGCTACCTAGAATCAGAATTCAGAGACATTTAACCGATAATAGTGTTGACACAATGGACAGAGATTCCTCTTTAATCCTCTAGGATACCTAATACTGGCAAGACAATGCCATGTTAAGAACCATGGGAAGCTGTGAAGATTCATAAGAGATAGTTCCTTGCAGTTCAAATACAGATTAATCTGCTTTCTTGCAGAAATGACAGTTATTGAATGGTCAAGGTATTAGTTGGAAAAAGGATGTTTAGACTATCTACTAACACATTGCTATAACAAAGACAATTCAAAAACAAAGTAGTTCGACACAATAACATAATTTCTTTTCACTTAGACACAATTGTGGGTGCTTAACAGAACATGGCAGGACAACGGATTAGTACTTACAATAAAACTATTCTGAAGAGTGATAGTTAAAGATGGTGAGTTGAAAATATCCATTAGCCTATACTTCCTACTCAAAACTTAACTTTTTAAAAATAATAACCTCCCAAAGATAAAGAGAATGAAAGAGGAAACAACATCAAAATTTTGGAAATTATAAGCCAGGCAGAGTGGTGCATACCTGTTGTCCTAGCTACTCAGGAGGCTGAGGTGGGAGGATCACCTGATGCCAGAAATTTGAGGCTGGAGTGTGCTATGATGGAGCCTGTGAATAGTGAACTGTAGCCTACGCAACATAGCAAGACTTTGCCTTTTTTAAAAAATTTGGAAATTATAAAGTAGATGAATAACTGATTAGCATGCCTAAGAAAACCTAATCCTAAATTTAGAAGCAACGCAATTGACACCACAGACCGCACAAAAGATTCAGGAACTAATGGCATCTCTAGATGTAGGATACTCTGGAAGCGGGACTTAAAATAGAACAAGATTTTTACCAGTCTGTTTAAGCAGTTATATCTCCAAAACCCCTCTGCAACCTGCCAGCGGGTTTTTGTCCCACTCCCACCCTGAAAAAAGACTAGAGGCTGAAAGTTTATTCTATGGAAAGGAAAACAGAGGGTCTCTGGGTTGGGGGACACAGGCACAGTTGCAGGTACGTATAACATATGTAACACCTGGAGATAAAGTGAGTTTGAATAATCAACATTGAAACCCCTACCCTTTTCCCCCAACCAGGATTGCAAAAACTTTGCAGCCAGGATAATAACCTAAAAAAAAAAAAAAAAAGATCAGAAAAGCTTTCTTTTGCAAATCTGACCACACCAGGTATAAAGACCCAGAAAGATATTTATACCAAGAGTTCTTCAAGGAAATTACCTAGGTGTATCATCCTTTAGCAAAGCCCACAGTTGACATGCCCTCCACCCATGTGCACACTGTAGGAAAACAGCCGGTTACATGGCAAGAGTGATACCATCTTGAAGTGAAACCGCCATGACCACTAACTTTGACTCCTGCGTGCCAAGGCGCTCTGCAGCAAGCAAGGTCTTTAAATAATGCCTGTAGCACAGATAACCAACCCCTCATAAAGATGCTTATCTAACCCCGCCAACCTCCCATCAGTGGTCATGAGTTTTGCAAGAAAGTCTGAGACATGAGCAGCTACATTTTTTACCAAAAAAGCTTGCTATGCAAAGGATACTTTCTGGAGGGCACGTGCAGGGATTCACCATTTCACTTGTGGCCACTCGAGACATCGTTTCTGTTCATAAGTCCCTATTAAATATTTCTTTCTGAGAAACTCAATTTGTTAGCTTCTTTCTTCAGCCTCTCTGTTCCCTCTCAAGCCTTTGGGAGCAGCTCTGCATCTACCTGCTCACTGAGAAACACACAGAGATCCATTAGCTTTTTAGCTGTCCTACTTTTAAATAAAAGCAGAAAGCAAAAGAGTTATCAGACACTTGAAGGAAGCCTCTAACGTGAAAGAAGATTCCAAAATAGAAAAAGCAACTTGGAGGACAAACTATGTAAAATAAAAATGTCCAAAAAAACCCAAAAACTATCAATAATATTCTCTGCAATAGGAAAAAAATAATGTTTCATGAACAGGACACTATATAAAAAAGAGAAAGTAAATAGGACTCTTAAAATTTTTTAAAAATGAAAAATACAAGGAATAGCAAATAAAACAAAATAATCTCCTACAACATAAAGCATAAAAACAAAGAGATGGGAAGGGAGAAAAACAAAATCGAGGACCAGTCCAAGAGTTCCAAAATCCAAGATATAGGAAATTCAGAACAATGTATTAAAAAAAGGAAATATTTCATCAAGGAAATAAATCAGGAATTTTCATAGAATTAAAAAGTCATTTTTAGACTAAAAGAGAACCCACAAACACAGTGGATGAAAATAGACCCACACTAGAAAATGCCATTATGAAATTTCAAGAGTAGTACAAAGATAACACCTTAAAATAATCCAGGGGAAAAAAAAGTTTCATACAAAAGATGAGGAATCAGAAAGGCATTTATACTTCTCAGTAACAAATGGAACTTAGAACCCAGATAAATTAAAACTAAATTCTGTGGGAAAATTCTTTCCAACTTAGAACTCTGCACTCCTCTGACACAATACCAATCAAGTACGAGGGTATTTTTAGATACATAAGATTTCAAAATATTTGCGTTCCTCTTACTGTTTCTAGAGAGCTTTTAGAGGATATGCCTCACCAAAATAAGAGAGTAAACCAAGAAAGACAAGGGATCCCCCCCCCAAAAAAAAAAAAATAGGAAATTCAACCTAAGAGCTGTGTAAGGGAAATCTCCAGCACTCGATAATATCAACCAATACAGACTGGGGCAGGTCAGAAGGCTCCAATAGAGTCAAGTTAAAGAAGATTAAGTAAAAGAATTTGAATGTGTTTGAAGGTTAACTGGAAGAGTATTTAGGGATAAAAGAATAATGAGCACATAGAAAATTAAACACAACAATTGGAGAAATGGTTTCTCTCTCCAGAAGAGAAAAAATAAATTATATTATAGTACTTGGCTCAACTGTTCACAGCGTTTATATAGTATTTATACAAAGGAAGGTGGCAGGATGTATGTATGTATGTATATGGTATTTGGGGGCGAGAGTGGGGTGAAATCCTTTTTTCCACAATAAGAATTCAATAGTTAATGCCTAGAAATCTAGAAATCAAGAAGTAACAGTATAAACAAGTTAGAGATATGAAATTAAAAATCTAAACTGTCAGGTAAAAGACTTCAAAGTGGCCATATCTAGGAAGCAGAAAAGGAGGGGTCATTTTGATCACAAACTTTATAGAACTATAAAGAACTATAAATTAAACTATGTATATGTAGAACACTGACAAAAATAAAGCTAAATTCTCAAAAAGTCTAAAAGCTTAATTAAAAAAACAGTTTGAATGCTTCATCAGAACATGGTAATAAAATGGATTCTGTACAGAAATGTTAATAAACAGCTCTCTTTAAAAGCTAAGCATACTGTACCATATATATATATATATATATGTATGATTTCAGCATTTTTACAGTGTACCACAGATAAGTCAAAACCATCTATACATATGGAGACTTTTCATCCTAATACTAGCTGGTAGCTGCTACTGCTATCACCCTTAGCTCTATCATCAAAATTGTTTAAAAAACATTCACTTTAGAAACATTGCCAGATTCAATCAATTTGCTGTACCTATGGCCCCTGAGGAAAACGAAAATCATTAATTAAACACAGATCAGGCTGAAATTTGTACAAGCAGCATGCAGCATGGGGTAGTGCAAAAACAGACTGCTGACTCGAATCCTATGGCCCTGGGCTCACACTGCAGCTCTGCTACTTTTGAGGGACTTTGATTTATTTCTTAGTCTCTCTGGAACCTTATTTGTCTCACCTACAAAATGGAGGGAGCAACAGTTGTTTTAAGGATTAGAAACCAGAAAGTAAAATACTAGTGCTATGTCTGGCAACAAGATCAATAAAATTCATTTACTGTTATTATTTAACTCAGACATTATCTACTTCATATAGTAAAAAAAAAATCTTGATTTTTGCGGTTGGGTCGCCTATTAGGTTGGTGCAAAAGTACTTGTGGTTTTAGCATTGTTGGAATTTCCTGTTTGATACTGGAATACATTCCTAAATAAATGTGGTTACACATCATTTGTTTTCTTATCCACCCACTCACCCACTCTCATTATACATCATTTTAATGTTCATTTCTTTATGTTTTTTGTTAATGACTTATTACTTGCTGTTTTTTGTATTTATTTTAGACTACGGAAATGATGTTAGATAAAAAGCAAATTTGAGCGATTTTCTTATTCACTTTCAAAATGGGTAGTAAAGCAGCGGAGACAACTCGCAACATCAGTAATGCATTTAGCGCCGGAGCTGCTAATGAACGTACAATGAGTGGTGGTTCAATAAGTTTTGCAAAGGACGCGAGAGCCTTGAAGACGAGGAGCTCAGTGGCTGGCTATCGATGCTGACAACGACCAGCTGAGAGCAATCATCGAAGCTGATCCTCTTATAACTACCGGAGAAGCTGCCGAAGGTGAAAAAGCTTGATAAGTGGGTGCCTCATGAGCTGACCGAAAATCAAAAGAATTGTCGTTTTGAAGTGTCGTCTTCTCTTATTCCACGCAATGAACCATTTCTCAATCGGATTGTGACATGTGACAAAAAGTAGATGTTATATGACAACCGACGACAACCAGCTCAGTGGTTGGGCTGAGAAGAATCTCCAAAGCACTTCCCAAAACCAAGCTTGCACCAAAGAAAGGTCATGGTCACTGTTTGGTGGTCTGCTGCCAGTCTGATCCACTACAACTTTCTGAATCCCAGCAAAACCATTACATCTGAGAAGTCTGCTCAGCAAATCAATGAGATGCACCGAAAATTGCAACGTCTGAAGCTGGCACTGGTCAACAGAAAGGGCCCTATTCTTCTCCAGGACAACGCCCAACTGCACGTCGCTTCAAAAGTTGAATGAATTGGGCCATGAAGTTTTGTCTCATCCACCATATTCACCTAACCTCTCGTCAATCGACTACCACTTCTTCAAACATCTACACAACTTTTTACAGGAAAAACGCTTCCACAACCAGCAGGATGCAGAAAATGCTTTCCAAGAGTTTGAAGAATCCCTAAGCACGGATTTTATTTCTCGTTGGCAAAAATGTGTTGATTGCATTGGTTCCTATTTTGATTAATAAAGATGTGTTTGAGCCTAGTTATAATGATTTAAAATTCATGGTGTGAAACCACAATTACTTTTGCATCAGCTTAATAGATTGGAAACACTGATCTATCTAATACCAGTTAAGTGATTCAAGGTAAGCTACTTAATTGTTCTGATTGCCAAGAAGAGAAATCATATCATCTACCACGCAGGATGGTTCTGAAAATTAAATGATATATATAGAAATACAGAGCACTACCTGGTACACAGTCAGTACCCAATAATTAATGTCAGTTAAATATATTTGTACCATCTCTTTATCCTTGGTAGCTAGAGGCCCATTCCACAAACATAAGCTGAATTGTTTCCACATATTGTACATTTTTGTCATAGTAAGCAATTGCAAGAAGAGTGGAAATCATCTAATGTCACAAAACACAACTAAAATAGTAAAACACTTGGAATTCTTAGTAATCAAAATTAGTCTCATTGGAATTTGTTTATACAATTGACAAAGTATGACCTTGGAAAATCACAAAATCCCAGAGCAATTGTTCATCTAAAAACAAAAAGGTTGGACTAGAATTCTTTCCAACCCTAAAAATCACTATAAGTAAACTATTCCTCCATAGGTCTGATTTCATTCTTACCAATTCCACAAGTCACCATAAATCTTCTCGTAAAATTCTCCTTTACAGACTAAAATGTAGGCTGATCTTGGAGAAAAGCAGTATTTTCCTAGTACGTTATTAATATTTTAAAACTTCATTCTGTAACTGTAACACACATTTATAGACAAAGGTGGTCTTTTTCAGTTCATTTTTTTTTTGAGATAGTCTTTTCCTGCTGGCCAGTCTCATTCTATTGCAGTGGCGTCATCATAGCTCACTGCAACCTCAAACTCCTGGCCACCATGCCTGGCTAGTTTTTCTACTTTTTGTAGAGCCAGGGTTTTGCTCTTGCTCAGGCTGGTCTCGAACTCCTGACTTCAAGCAATCCTCCTGCCTCAGCCTCACAAAGTGCTGGGGTTATAGGCATGAGCCACTGTGCCCAGCCTAGACAAAAAGTATTTTTAAATTATATTCTACCATTACTTTTCACATGATTGTTCATTTTTTAATTTCATTTATTAAAGAGCTCCCTTCCAAATTTTAACATAAAAAATATTTTCCCATTTTAAAATAAAAGAGAAAAAAATCCTACCAGCAAAGGATACAAAAGTACCTTAAGTATGTCATTAGAAATACAGGGGACGGGAATTCTTTGGAAGAATCTTTACTATTATTAAATAATTTGTTTACTTGGCATTAATATACAAAGTCCAAGAAGGTGTCATGATTGTTTTTCTTAGTGGTGCAACAGTGGTGGAGATGCCAGGAAATGCGCACTCTTTCACTGACACTGGGAACACAATTCACAGGGCATACTGAGAGGCAGGAAACACGTGACTGGCACATGCCAATCCTTGAAAGGTCTACACAAAACAATCCAACAAAGATCAATAAATAGGACTGGGTACAGTGGCTCGTGCCTGTAATCCCAGCATTTTGGAAGGCCAAGACTGCTTGAGGCCAGGCATCTGAGACCAGCCTGGGCAATATAGTGAGACCCTGTCTCTACAAAAAAAATTAAAAAATTAGCTGGGCACAGGTGGCATGTACAGAGTACTAGCTACTTGGAAGTTTGAGGTAGTAGGAGTCTGAGGCCTGAGCCCAAGAGTTCGAGGCTGCAGTGAGCTCTGATTATACCACCGCACTTCAACCTGGATAGCAGAGCAAGGCCCTGTCTCAAAAAGTACTAATCGATAAATAGGTGCTCCAAACCTTTCTGTGCACAGTAGCTACCTTTCTTTTTTTATTTTTCCTAAAATCTTTAGAAGGGAAAAATCAGAACAGAATGAGGGAAATCACTCACACCCCCACCTCCCACCATGAAAATTCTTGAAAATGTCAAGGATTTGCTAGAAAAAAAAAATTTTTTGTTATTGACTGTGTAATATATAACAGGCATTATGCTAGGTGGTAGATGTTAAAAAGTGTCTGAAACTGCCCAGTCTTCAAAGAGGGCACACACACATACCGGGATGGGGAGTACAATGTCTTTGAAAGGGCTCTGATAAGAACTATGAAGGGTCCCGAAATGGTATCTAACCAACTGGGAAGGGGCACAGACCAGGGGAGAGAGTTGGCTCTAGAACTAAAGGAATCGGGGAGGGGAAGGGAAGAGCAGTCCAGCCAGAATAACAGGACCAGCATTTACAAGGGCAGGGAGACGTGGGAGAAACGTAGGTTGAAAGAAATGCAAATAAAATGGCTGAGCACTGTGTGGGAGGAAGGCGCAGATGAGGCTGGAGTGGAGGCCTTCCATGCCTTGGAGTTTTGCCATCCCCTTCCAGCCCGTTCCAATCTCTACTTGCAAAGCCCAGGTGAACTGCAGGTAAGGGGTGGGCAAAAGGAGTCAAGCTACTTGCGCATGAAAACCCACCACACTAGCTGGAGTGGGATAGCAGTAACGGCAGCGCCAAGAACAAGCAGGGCAGGCCCACGAAATCCGTCCAACAAACATTGTCTCTGCCTAAAAATACAGAAGCACAAATCTGCAAAATTCCTGTTCAGAATAAGTGAACATACTACACACATTTTATAACTGTCATAAATATTGACTGCAACTATTTCATACCTACAGCCAAATAAGTTTGTATACTCAATGCAACAACAGGGTCTTCAACAATCATTAGCCAGAGGACTTGGAAATAATGCAATAAAACAACTATTAAGGAATACCTCCATTTAACATGCTGCTCTGCAATTTTAAGATTCTTGAAAGCAAAGACCACATCTTATTAATTTCTGAACCCCTTCCTTTCTCTTCCCCCCACCAGCATGTAACACCTCGCTTTACACACAGGTTTCCAATAAATGTTTATTATATTATGCAATAATGCCATGTATTTACAAAATAGCTTAACAAAATTTGGAATGCAGAGTTTATAAACTGGGCTTGGAAATTTCATGAACAAGCATAATGACAGTGTTTATATAGGACTTTCTGGTTCATGAAAAGCTTCCATATATCTCTGTCCCTGAAGTCTCACATTAACCCAATGGAGTAAGCATTCCTTTCCCCTCAATAGACAGAGGAAACAGAAGCTAAGAAATTAAATCATCTGCCCAAGGTCACATGGCTAGTGACAGCAAAGACTCTGAAACCCAGGTCTCCTCACTCATAGGCCACTGTTCTCTTCATGACAACCTTCAGTTAATTAAAAAAAAAAAAAAATATATATATATATATATACACACACATACACACACACACACACACACACAAAAGACATATTTGCCAAGCAATGTAGTACTATGCTGGGAAATAAAATGGTGAACAAACACTCATGAAACTTATGGTCCAGAAGGGAAAAAAAAAGACCTTAAACAATAAAATAATTGCAAGTATGCAAGAACAATAAGGGGATTTATATTGTGGCTCCTTACTGGGAATCTCTCAAAAACAGAAGTAGTTCTATATTTAATCCCAAGAATTTTTCTTCTTTACCTAATTTTCAATCATTTAAATCAATATTCAGGCTTTCACCCATTTACTATTGTCTAAAGCTTCTCAAACTTGGAACGTGTCTTCGAATTACCTAGGGATCTTATTAAAATGCATTCTAATCTAAGGATTGGGACCTGAAATCTCGCACTTGCATTTTTAACATGTTCCTAGGTGGGTGCCAAAGTTCCACACTTTAAGATAAGTCTAAAGCAGACTTCTCAAGGGACATAGTTATGTACAGATATTGATCCCTTTAGTCCTGGGGTGCCTTCTGTCACCAGAGGGCCAAGAGCAGCTTTTCTGTTGCTGCATAAGATGACAGTAGTATTTTTTCCTAAATGTTGAATGACATAAATATCTCTAACAAGTAATCTCTAGACAATGTAACACCTTACAAATGTGTTCCCACTTCAGAAAAAGCTAAAATCGACAGAGCTCAATTGAGGCACATTTTGGTTCCCAAATGTCTAGCCATTTAGAATTGTACTTTTTGGCGTATTTGGCTCTAACTATAATTAGAAATATAATTTTTTAAAATTTTTCAGTTCTTGATGGCTTGTCATTTTCCAAATGAAAAACTGATAAGGTTGACAAAGAACTGATTGAAGGGCTGAAAAGTTTGACTGGTAAAACCCCTCTGGGAGTCCTTAACAGGAAGTCAGAGACATAAGCAGTGGACCTCAAAGTAATGGTGTGCAGTTTGTTGTTCACCGACTCAAAATTACCATTTCTAAGAGCTGAGAATAAGAGAGACAACAGAGTATCTGGCAGGGTGTGGGGAAGGGCTAGTGAGAATGGAAGCAGGCATATGTGAACAAAAACTATAACCACAGGAAGTTTTTAAACAAAGAGCTATTTCAGTAGTTAAATCTAATGCTACAAGGCTTTAGCAAACAAATCGATTTCTAAAGAGCAGGAGAGTCATGCTGTTGCTCATCTGTCTGTAACATGATCTGAGACACCATGATACCAGAAAAGTTGCCTTAAAATACTTTTCCCCTACTGTTTCTACTTAATTATTCATCATTTGTACTGAGTTATACATTTACACTAAGTTATGCCATTACCAATTTCTACAAAGGAACACTTACATAAAAACCGTTCCTTCTAATACCTAATACTACAATACTAAAATGACTCAACTATTCTTATCAAATTTCTATTTGAGAACAACAAAAAGATTTAGGCAGAAAGATGAAATAGGAGTAGCAGTAAAAGAAAACTCAACCTTTCCATTACAAGTATTATAATAACGATAAGGCCACTTGCCTGTGAGTACTTAGTCTATTACCCAAATAACGTTTGCTTATCTTTAAACTCCTGCTTTTAATGCACTAACTGCCATGTGAGTTGTATTTAACTCCCGCTGTTTTGAGCCCAGGGCCTCCTGAAGCATATATAACTCACACACCTTGGGAGCAGCAAGAACTGTTTTTCAAGTTGCATATAACTCATACACAGAAAACAATAAAAAAACCACAAATTTTTCATTAAATTAGAAAGGATTGTTTTGTTTTCAAAGTTTTTCTTCTATTTTCATAATAAAACGCTGTGGCCCCAAGGAAAAAAAATTTTTTTCTAGTGTGGCAGTCAACGTGTTAAATTCTAATCTCAGGAAAATCAAAGTAGCACTGACGCATACCATAATAAACCTACAGAAATTTATTCTAGTCTTCTCCCTTTCCATATTTTCACTTTCTTCATTGTCATTGAGAAACCTGACTCCTATCATTCTTAGATACTTATTTGCTCAATCCCCTGTATAATAGCTATTCTCTTGATCCTGTCTGGCCACCTTCTTGTGGCCTAGGGCCCCAGCTGTTGTATAGCCACCTGTATTCAGGAATTTGCTATAATTTAAGTAATCAGAAATGGCAAATGTGTTTATAAAAATAATAACAGCACTAGCAATCATCACTGTCGAGCTATTGAAAACAAACCAAGTATCACTGGGCACAAAACTACAATTTATGGAGCTAGGCCTTTTACATTCAGTATTTCTAATCCTCCCAACATTTCTGCTGCATTGATCTTAAACACAAGATTCACAGGAAAAACATAGATTACTGTCACACAAATACCATACACAATGGGGTCTCGGCCTGCTTTCACCTTTAACGTGGCTACAGCAGGGGCGCACAGATGCACCAAGGAAAGGCGTTGGTGGCTAAACAACAGCTGGGGCCCAGGCCACAAGAAGGTGGCCAGAGAGGGTCAAGAGAATAGCTATAATACAGGGGAGTGAGCAAATAAGTATCTAAGAATGATAGGAGTCAGGTTTCTCAATGACAATGAAGAAAGTGAAAATACAGAAAGGGAGAAGGCTAGAATAAATCCTGCCCTACTGGCTTGGAACTGAAGGCAGTGGTGTGAACTCATTTAATATATACAAGTAGATACAGATAAAAATATATGGATGTAAATGAGTGTACGTATTTTCCAGCACTATCTAATGGGATGGCCTGGGAGCAGCAACACATCTTTCATAATGAGCATACCTACACCTAGATTTCGGTTTCTGAAATATCATTCTCCACTGAACAGAACCAAGGTCCTCAGATAAATGGCCATTTCCAGGACGAGGGCAGAGAAAGTATAAGATAAACCTGGAACTTCTTGAGCCAGAAAGGAAGTGGTCAGAGAAAGATGGGAACAAGTCAAAGGGACACACAAGCCATCCTGAATAGGGTTCCCACTAGCCAAAACTAGGACAATTTGAGTACCAAAATAAATAATGGTAGTTATAGATTATAATTCATTGAGTAACAGAAATCCATGTGGCCACATTGTCTTAGTTAGTTTGGGCTGCTGTAACAAAGTACCTTAGAGTGGGTAATTTATAAACGACAGAAATTTATTGCTGACAGTTTGAAAGGCTCAGCAAGCCGGATACAGTGGCTCACCACCTGTAATCCCAGCACTTTGGAAGGCCAAGGTGGGAGGATTGCTTGAGGCCAAGAGTTCAAACCCGGGCACATATCACACATATGTGTGTGACTGTACACACACATATAAATGTTTACATTATATACATAAAATTAGCCCGGCATGGTGGCATGATCTTGTAGTCCCACCTTTTCAGGTGGCTAAGGCACGATGATTGCTTGAGCCTGGGCAACACGGCAAGACTCTGTCTCAAAAAATGAAAGAATAAAAGGCTGGGCAGCCCAAAATCAAGGACCAGCAGATTTGGTGTCTGGTGAGGGCCCATTCCTTGCATGTGTCCTCACGTGGTGGAAGGGCAAAGGGGCTAACATGCTCCCTCGAGATTCTTTCATCAGGACACTAATCCCATCCATGAGGGCTCTGTCTTCATGACCTTATCATCTCTAAAAGGCCATACCTTCTATTCCTATCACCTTGATGATTACATTTCAACATATGAATTTTAGAGGGATACAAGCATTCAGATCATAGCACATACTAATATTTAAAAAAACAAATAAATGAGAATAAGTTCTTCCTTCTAGTAAAACTGCCAGTTAATAAATTTAGAAACAATGACAGATTCAGAATTTTGGCAATCATCTTAGGCATTTAGACAAGAAGCATCAATGGACTCTGAAACTAGTGGGTGAAAACGGAATGAGGAATGGGAGAGCTGCACAGTATCAAAATGTCTCCCCACAAAATATAAATTACAAAGAGAAAAAGAGATAAAACAAATTCACAGTGGAGAATCCTGGCTGACACCTAGACACCTCAATCAAAAGATCAAAGTTAACCCCACCAACAACGGACAAATAGACACTATGTGCATCTGATACGATGCAGTCAGAAAAACACACACAGCTTCTGTGATATTTCTGCCAAATGCATAACCCAGATTCCCAAAGAAACATCAGAGACTAAAACTAGGGGATATTCTACAAAATGACAGACCTATAATCCTCAAAAATGTAAAGGTCATGGAAGTCAAGGAAAGATTTACTATTTCAGTTTGAAAAATGCTACAGACACATAACTGGACACGATACGTGATTGATGACTGGATCCTTTGGCTGAAGGTGACATTGTTGAAGCAACAGATGAAACTCAATAGGGTGTCTGGATAAGGAATACATGGAGGCTCTTTCTGCTGGTCTCTGTAACTTTTCTGAAAGTTGAAAAATGCTTCAAAATAAAATTCAAAAATCAATTCTGTAAACGAACAGATTTCACAGCTACACTTAATTAAATGTGTAATGAAAGACAGCCTTTAAGTGGATTAA
Organism: Avahi laniger; assembly: GCA_963575035.1. Taxonomy (NCBI): domain Eukaryota; kingdom Metazoa; phylum Chordata; class Mammalia; order Primates; family Indriidae; genus Avahi; species Avahi laniger. The sequence goes on from CAUYSK010100401.1 coordinate 96,098, forward strand.
TACAAAACAAAAATGGAAATGTGGGAAGAAAAGAGTTTTAAAAAGTTCTCTGTAGGACTTATTTTGATTTCATATTTTTCAAGGGTAACATATGGTTATTTTGCCTCAATATCTCCTAATCAAATATACAACTGAAGAGAAGTACTACATGTGCTTTCACGTAACAGAAATTCAAAAAGTACAAAACTCTGCAACTACACTTACGGAAAAAAGTCAATAACGGTAAAAGTAATCACGTGGTAATTATTTTGCATTCAGACATGTAAAACAAAAGCAATCTTGTATCAGATGAGAAAAGCAAACCAGGGCCAGCCAAGTACTGCAACTATCAAAACTACAGTTCTGAAAAGACGACTACATTTACTTCCATTCTCCACCTCGCCCTCAAAAAAAGCATAACATTAAATCAGGTTGTCAAATAATACTTGCCCAACAGCCACTCAAAATGATGTTGCACAAGTATATTTATTGGCATAAAACATTTACAAGATGGAAAACCAAGTCTATGTACAATAGGAACACATTTATATGTTTTTAAACATATACAACAAAATGTGATGGAAAAGAGTCAGAAGTTATATCCCAAAGTATAAACAATAGTTATCTCTGAAGGTCAAATTATGAGCAATTTTTATTTTCTTCTTTTTCTTGCAAGTATTTTGTGATTTCTCCAACATGTATTATTTTTACCCTAAAAATGTAAGTTAAAAATAATTTAAAAGTATTATTTACATATAAAAGTCTCTCTTTTCTCTTCCACTATTGTATTCTTGGTGAATCTTAGAAAAGGGTCCCAGAACTAAGAGGTAACAATACTTGGTAACACTAGACTTCTCTTAAAAACAAGGTCTTTAGAAGCTATCTGGGTTCCTTTAAAAAAAAAAAAAAAGCCTACCCGAATATCACTACTTTAACACACACACATATATATGATGCACCTATATATATATGAGACACATATATATATCTGTATAGTTTTATTAATTATAGGTAAGATGGGATCAGGCAGGACCTCTGGATCTAGACTTTCAGGATCCAGATCCCAGCTACACCATCTAATGACTACATAATTTTGAGGAAATTATGTACCCTCTCTGTGCCAGTTTCCTCATCTGTGAAATGGGATTCCTGCTCCTTATTGACCTGAGTTAATTATTCAAAACACTTGGTGTCAGGCACACGTAAGCACTCAGCAAACTATTATTTTATTATTTTTTTAAATTATTAACTTCTTTTACAGGTGAGGATGGTGAAGCGCTAAAATCAGTTAAGGCATCTACCTGAAAACAAAGATGCTGGCATTGGGGGGGGGGCGGAGAAGAAGAGAGAGAAAGAAAGGCTGGGGGACAGAAGGAGAGAGGGAGACAAAGACATATCTAAACACAGCTAAAATCCTGGGTCTCCTTTCCTAAACTGCTATTCTTACAAATGACAAACGGAAGGTACTTAACATAGCCCTCAATAAATACTTCCTTCCTTTCTAACCCATCTAGTTCTTCCCGTACAGAAACTGACCTGGTTTAGATTCACTCACATCCGCAAACCACTTTTCCTATAGACTTCCATTTAAAAGTTAACTGTAGGCCGACGTGGTGGCTCACACCTGTAATCCTAGCACTCTGGGAGGCCGAGGGGAGGCGGGAGGATCACTTGAGGCCAGGAGTCGGAGACCAGCCTGAGCAAGAGTGACAACCCATCTCTACTAAAAACAGAAAAATTAGCCGTGTGTCATTGCACATCTGTAGTCCCAGCTACTTGGGAGGCTGAGGCAAGAGGATCCTGGAGCCCAGGAGTTTGAGGTTGCTGTGGGCTATGATGATGCCATTGCACTCTACCCAGGACAACAGAGTAAGACTCTGTCTAGAAAAATAAATAAATAAAAATAAAAGTTAACTATAGCCAGGCATAGTGGCACATGCCTACAGTCCCAGTTACTCTGGAGGCTAAGGCCAGAGGACTGCTTGCACCAGGAGTTAGAGGCCAGCCAAGGGCAACATAGCCAGATGCAATCTCTTAAAAAAAAAAAAAAGTTAACTGTTTGAACTCTGTTCCAACCAAGTAACCTTACATTAACAAATTACATCTTGGTCTTTTCCAAGTCAATTGTTTTTGCAGAATTCCATCAGTCAGAAAAGACTTGCAATTTTAAAATGCTAGAAACTTAGAGAATACTCAATAAACTCTTTTTTTTTTTTTTTTTTTGGAGACAGGGTCTTGCTCTGTTGTGTCAGCTAGAATGCAGCGGCAACACCCTAGCTCACTGCAACCTCAAACTCCTGGGCTCAAGCAATGCTCCTGCCATAGTCTCCCGAGTAGCTGGGACTACAGGCTTATATAAAAACACCAGGCTAATTTTTCTATTTTTTTCGCAGAGACAGGGTCCTGCTCTTGCTCAGGCTGGTCTCAAACTCCTGGTCTCAAGCAAGCCTCCCACCTTGGCCTCCCAAAGTGCTAGGATTACAGGCATGAGCCATTGTGTCTGGCCTCAATATACTTTTTGAATGATTACTAAAAATTCACTTTTATCCTAAATTTCCCTGCCTTTTATATGCATAAAATGTTAGGAGAAGAAAACCCCTAAGACAAGAGGCCTGACTTCCAATTCCATCCAGGCCAACAATTAGGCCACTGGGCCAGGCTTGGTAGCTCATGCCTGTAATCCCAGCACTATGAGCAGCCAAGGCATGAGGATCATTTAAAGCCAAGAGTTTGAGACCAGCCTTGGCAACATAGCAAGACTCTGTCTCTGCAAAAAAATAAGAACAATTAGCCAAGAGCAGCAGTGGGAGCCTGCAGTCCCAGCTACTTGGGAGGCTGAGGCAGGAGGATCACTTGAGCGCACGAGTTCGAGGCTGCAGTGAGCTATGATCATGCCACTGCACTCCAGTCTGAACGACAAAGTGAGATCCTGTCTCTAAAAATAACAATAATGATGATAATAATAATTAGACCACCAACTTGAGGTTGGTGATTTTGTCTCTTTAGTAAAAAGAGGTAAGTATAAGTAGGCTATTATTGACAGACCTCTTCTAGCTCCAAAATTCTACGGCCTCTCACATAAATGTGAAAATAGACAATTTATACGAGATTTCATGCCTCTATGTTTCCTCTGACTGAAATCTCCCATTTCCCCTTTCCCTCTTAAAGAGCTCTTGTTCCTCCTCCATTAAATATCAACCACTTCTTTAATGAAACCTTCCTGCAGCCTAGATAGAACAAATTGATCTATATACTTAGAGTCTCCATGGTTGCACCGTGTCTCTTACATATGACTATTTACATACTGTCTACCATCTCTGGAGTCTCACATCTTGCACAATGCCTGGAACATAGGAGGTGCTAAGGATATGTTTAAAGATTTGAGTCTATGAAGTTAAATTGGGTTCCTCTGACGTTTCCATACCTACCATCTGGGAGTTTAGCTTTATCTGCAGACACACAGAGGCCAATCTGCAGCACAACCAAAGCTTTCTCCCAGCCAGACCCACATATGCAGCACAAATTTATCCTGAGTATTTGTACAAAAGCTACACAAAGCTATCACTCCTGCAGATGATCTGGGCACACCCTACAGATTATTCCAATCTATCTCCACTCTGTACCCAAAACTTCTTTACCCTGCTCTACTTTGTTCCATGGCATTTATGATCGTCTAACTATACTACATAATTTACTGATATTTAGTGTTTACGGATGTTTACCAGAACATAAGCACCACTAACAGAAATTTTTGTCTGCTTTGTCATAAATGATACCCAGTGTCTATATCATGACTAGCATAGCGAAATTTTTTTAATCAATAATTCTTTCCTTTCATCTTATAGCCCCTAAGAGTCATGAGTCATTGCCTTCAAAACCCTATCTTGCAATGCCCTTACTTCCTGGGCTCCATTTATTGATAAAAGGTTCCCAGTAAGCCTCTAATAACTGGAGGAAAATATTTGTATTTAACTCCTAAACTGTAACTGTTCCTTTCACTGCTCATCTCTCAGTATAGAACAGTACTCAGGAAGCTATACCAAATAAACAGATGAAATAACCAAAACTTTTTCTTTCACTTCCAATAATAATCATTTCTATGTGGTCTTCATTTGGGGTTTTTAAAGTGTTGGTGGACAAAAACCAAAACTAAAAATGTTGAAGTAATTTTCATATTGCCAAGCACATAGATTAAATATGTTGAGGATATATTAACTGCTACATGTGACCTGACCCAAATAGTGCAAACTCTCTAGGGTGCTATATACATTACTTACAGCAAGATTTTCTTACGTAGCTCATGTCTTTTAAGAGAAATAAACTAATCCACCACATTTCTGGATCTATTATATACTGAGCCATGTAAAAATAGGACACTATTGTATTTGTATTCAGAAAATAGCACCAGAATCTCTTCCAACCCCTAGTTTCAGCCAAATATGGCTCTTCCCTGTTTCAGGCTCTTCAACCTGCTTCAATTTAGCTTACTAGTTCCAAAAGACACAAGCCCATCAGCAGCAGTCGTGGACATCATCTACATGGCTTTAAATTCTCAAAATCAAACATCAGCAATGTAAAATTACACCCAAGATGAGAAGCTTCAAGCTAAGAAGCTTCAAGCTGACACGGCTGGATATGCTGATCAAAACTAAAATGGGAACAAAGACATTTGTAAAGTCACCTGGCCCTCTCATCTAGCACCATTTCAATCTGACAAACTTGGAATCAACTTCTAAGATGAGCCTAAGAAAGGGGTTTCACAAACTTAAACGTATTAGGCAAGCTGACACAATCCAGGCCCCCTACATATACTGGAAATATTACCACGTCTGCCCTGAGGTTAATCTGTGATCGCTCAGTTTTGCTTAAACAACCTCAAAAGAATTAACATTCTACATATGAGCATGTGAAAATAAAGGTGATTCTCAGAATTCAAACGCCAATATGATGACTAGAAGTTATGGGAGGCAGGGAAAAAAGAGAAATAATAACCACAAATAATCTCTAAGTGCTATCTTTTCCGCCGCAGTAAAGCCTTCAAAAGAGTTACTTGCCAGTGCGTATCCCGTTTTGGGAGGACCCGAGGCTCGTCTGCTGCCCCCACATCCACATCTGCCCATCCCATTTCCTGCCCTTCCCTCTCCACGCCCCCGCCCCCAACACTCGTCTGGAACAAACGATAAGTGAAGTAATGACCAGCACTAAATAGGACGCCAAAGTGGCACTTACAAATGATCTGCCAGACAACTCCCCACTGGACCTAATCAACTCAAGACACATACCCAAACCCTATTTGGAGGTTGTTTAAAAAGATAAAAACCCGCACTCATCAAGCACTCTAGGAGGAAGGGCGCCTCCAGGAATCAAGGCGGCTGCTCCAGACCCCTTTTCCCCGAAGACCCCAGGTGTCACCAGCGGATCCCGCCCCGCGACCTTATTTCGATGTTAATCCACAGGACTTGTCACGCCACCCTCCCACCCCTAAGAACTAAGAGGGAAGATAAGAGGGTCCTGGGGTGACGGGGCAAAGTACGACGCTCTATCTTCTGTGCTTGGGACCCCAAAGGAGCAACGGGCAGCCGAGCCGGAGACAGGCGCTGGATGCGGGTCGGCGGGACAGTGGGAGGTATCCACGAGGAGCGAGCAAACAAACACACCCGCGAACAGGAGCGAAGGCAGAGGCCGGGGTGATGGAGCAACCCGGACGCAGGCTGCGGGGTATATCGGGGCGAAGAGCTTCCTTAGCGCTAAAGGGCCCCACGCGTGCTCGAAGCCTGTTGAGGAGGCGGCCGTCGGGGAGCCCGAGCGCCCCGGGCAGTCCGCGGAGCCCGGCCCGGTGGGAACGGCCGGCCGGGGCCGCGCGGGGAAGGCGGGCGGGAGTGGGCCGAGCGCCGGCAGCCGAGGGGGAGCCCGCGGCCCAGGTGGAGCCCGAACAAAGCCGGCGCGTGCGGGGCCTGGCTACTCACAACAAGAAGCTCATGTCGGCTGCGGCGCGGGCTGCGGCCTCGGCGGTCGCGAGGCCTCGGGGCGGCGTCGGCCACGGAAGAAGAGGAAAGGCGAGAGGAAGAGGAGGCGAGGAGGAGGAGGAGGCCAGGAGCGCCGGCTGCTCGGCGGCCGCGACTTGCCCAGCGCAGCTAGTTCCAACGGCAGGCGGAGGGGGCGGAAGTGGGCAGCGCTCGGCTCGAACCGCTCAAAGGGAGGGGAAGGGAGGGAAGGCGGGGAAAGGGCCGCCGCCGGCTCCTCTGAGAGCAGCCGCAGCGCCGCCCCCCGCGCGGCCCCCTCCTCAGCTGCCGCGACCCCATCTTGCGAGCTCTCGCGAGAGCGAGCGGTGCGAGCCCACCCCGGCACTCCGGCTGCGGCTCGGGGGTCTCTCACCTTCTCGTCACCTCTGCGACGCGGGACGACGCCCGGCATGTGCGCCGGGGCTGCGGGGCTCTCTGAGGTCTGTCCACCGGGTCGGGGGTCGTGGCGGAGGGCTCGGAGCCACTCGGCTGGACTTCAGAGATCAGGGAGCAAGGGGGCTCCGACTGCAGGAGGTCGGGTCCCGCAGGGAGGCATGGAATGGCCACCGGAGCGCTGCCCAGTGAGTGCCCGGCAAAGGGCGACCAGTCTTTCTCGGCGCGTATCTAAAAACAAGAGAGTTTCATCTGGTTGGAACGGTCTGGGTGTGGTTCTGCTACAAGACAGGAAAGGGACTGAACGAGTTTCAAGGTCTCTGTCGCTTTATGGGCATGTTTTAAAACCCTGAGCTGGGAGAAGGTCAGGGTCCGTCACTATCTGCACGATGGTGACAAGCTAGGCTGTTAGCAGCTGGGGAAAGTGACAGAGCCCAGGAGGAGAGCTGAGGGCAGCTCACCATGGACCCCAGCGTGGTAGGCTGGTCATCGGTGGCAACCCTGATGAACTGATTTATGGGGCCGAAGCTTATCATAAGCACTCTGATGCGCAAAACATTCTGGAAGCTAGAAACGATTCAGTCCTGCTTGTAGAACTTTCATTCTCACATAGTTAAGGGGCCCAGGACAAGACTCTATATTCTATTTAAGAATATATTCTATATTCTTGAATACGTCACCACGGCATTGCCAGTTTAGGGGGCGAGGGTAGATATGGATGCCCATGTTTTGTACATAAGAGATACCCATCTTCTTTACCTACAACACCCATCAAATCCACAAGTGAGTTTTCAAAGAATCTGAACAAAACAAATTATGTACAGATACTAACACACATTTGGCTTATCATTCCAAAGGCAGAATGGGCTTGATGGAGGTGCAAATATGAAATTTATCATATTGCCTTTATGCACCATTAGTTTGACATGTTGGTAAAATGGTAAAAAAAATTTTTTTTTTAAATAGAAGAAAATATTGGAATCTTGTACTATCTTAGGAACAGAAGAGGTCACTGGAATAATATGAGAAGATATAGGCTCGAAAAATTCCATGAAAGGAGGAAAGTGGAGGATTTATCTTAATATAATGAAAATAATGGATTTGTGGTATAAAAGCCCTGTGTCCCAGATCTTGATATGGTACTAACTTACTGCATAATACCTTAGGGTTCTTCTGAAAGTAAGACTTGTGTTACTGGGTTGGGAAATTATGTTTGGACAGAGCGAGTTAACCTGCCAGAGCCTCAGTTTCACCCCCTTTAAAATGAGGAGTGACGATTTTTACATGATCTCTAAGATATCTGCCAGTTCTAAAGTTCTGTCCTGCCACGGGCATCCTTTAAATAACTGGCACCCAGTCCCTTCACTGCTCCCTGATTTGGCATAGGTAGCCTTACTTCTGGTCCGACATAATTTAAATGCATCCTAGACAGTGAATATTGGAAAAAATTAGCAGAGGAAAGAATCTGCAAAAATACCTGCTGAGTACTTCTTTATCATGCCACCAGGAGGGTTGCCTGGAATTAAGATCTGACAGAACTTAAATATATTGGTCTAAAAATGAGGGAGGTGTCATGTTAATAATATCAAATACAATTCCAGAAGGTTAGACTTTAAAGTTTGTCACATAAAATTATTCAGCGTATCAAAAACATTGAGAATTTCAGAATCAAGGAGAAGGTATATTCAAATAAATATAATATTTTTAATTTAATTTAATTTATTTTTTTTGATTTGAGGTCTCACTCTGTTGCCCAAGAATGAAGTACAGTGGCAGGATCACAGCTCACTGCAGCCTCCAACTCCTGGACTCGAGATCCTACTACCAAATAGCTGGGATTATAGGTACTTGCCACCACTCCCAGATATTTCTATAATAATTTCTCCTTCACCAATTCATATTTCATACCACATTCCTCCTAAAATTTCAATTTCAAGAAGTTACTCTCCTGATAAAAGTCTTATAACTCTTTGTTTATGAAGCAAGATTATTAAAATTTGTATTCTATCCACCAATTTTTCAAAGAATTGTACTTTTAATGTGGGCAGAATGGAATAGAACATGAGTGGGTCGTATGTCCTCAGATACCTTTAAATATTCAAGTTACTTTCTTGTCATAATAAACAAATACAAGAATACATATAAACAAGTTTATTATAATGGTAGTTAAAGCTATGAAGGAAATAAACATGATAAGGTGATAGAGTGTAATAGTGAAGGAAGAAGACCTACCTTAGATTGGATTAGGTTAAGAAAGGCCTCTCTAAGGAGGTGGTATTTTTATTAAGACTCTAAAGAAGAGAAGAAGCCAGACTTGGAAGAAGTTGGGGAGAACATTTTCTATTAGAGGGAAAGGCAAACACAAATGCTCTAAGACAAGAAAGAGCTGAAAATGTCCTTGCCCGAGATAGGTTACATCCTGGGCAGAGTGGGCAAGGAGAAGAGTGGCGTAGGATGAGGCTGGATGTGTAGACAGAAGGCAGGCTGGGACTCAGGCCTAGACAAAACGTCTGGATTTTATTCTAAGATCACTGAGAAGTCAGCAGAGAAATAAGATAATGAGAGGACAAAATAAAATAATCTGAGTAACATTTTATTTTTTTTAATTTGGAAAATTTCAGACATACGCTAAGGGGCAGAGACATCACACAGCCTCAACAGTTATCAGCTGTTGACCACCGATTAACATTTGAGACAGATCGCTGTCCCTTCTTTGGAGAATGTCAGAAGGGAAGCCAGAAGATGAGTGCAATAGTCCAGCTGTTTCTCAACAATTGTGATTGGTTTAAGGTGGTGTCATTAATCATAGAACGAAGGAATTTATAATCTCAATGTGAAATCAACAGCACTTGTCGATCGATTGATTGTGGGGGTTGAGGAAAGGAAGGAGTCAAGGATGACACCTATCTTTTGGCTTTAGCTATGTCTTGGTGGATGATGCTGCCACTTATAAAGATAGGGAAGATGTGAGTCACAATTTTGCCATAAAACGAAAAGTTCTATTTTGGACATGTTCACTTTGAGATATCTTTGAGACAGCAAAATAGTGCTATCAGGTAGAGTGTTGACTACTTTGTTAAGGCTGGGGAGAGATCTGAACTAGAGGTATGAATGTAGGAGTCCTTAGCCAGTAAATGGTATTTAAAGCGATAAGACAGTCTTTTGTTTTGGGGTTTTGTTATTTTTAGAGACTGGGTCTCGATATGTTGTCTGGCCTGCCTTGAACTCCTGGGTTCAAGGGATCCGCCCACCATAACCTCCTGAGTAGCTCGGATCATAGGCTCCTGCACCTGGTTGAGATGGGCTTTTGAATAGAAATTTATATACCACAGAAGACACCTAGCAAAATATTACCTTTAAGCATTTCTTCTTTCTTTACTTCTCTTCCCAGATATCTTAGATTTCTGACCATCTACCTGCTCTCCCTCAGTTATATTTATATTCTTCCTTTTACTGAAGGCTAGAGTTTCTACCACCTGAAAGAAAATGACTCATAGTACCTTTTTATCACACAAATTAATCACATGCAATGTGTTAATTAATATGTCATCTTTCCCAGATAAAATGACACTAGTTAAAGCCACGTTTTCAAACAGTAGATGAGGGGAAATTTCTTTTAATAGCAGTGTTTCAGTTTTAAAAAAAAGTAGGAATGATTGAATTTATATTAGAATATCACCATTGTGCAACCCTTGATGGATTAATGGATATACACATCCATTACTCCTGCTAGTATCACAAGAGAGACAACTAGACTTTATGTGTTTCCTGATGGAATATACCATCACCAATGAAGAAGTCTTGCAGCAAAACAGAACCTGAATCTCATCAAGCCTCTAGATCCAGTGTACCAATTTACAGGAAATACAAGGAACAGAATAATGTGGTAAAGAGCATGTGAAAATTATACCACATGGATGCAATCAGCAAAACCCAACTGTGAGGAAACTATGCGAGACCCAATTTCTTCAACAAATGAATTACAGGAAAAAACAGACCTGAAGGAGAAACCTAGAGATGAAAGGAAACCTAAGAAAAAATCAACCAATTGCAACATGTGGACTTATTTGCATCCTGATTCAAACAAGCAATCTGAAAAACAACAATAACAAATGTTTGTGTCATTTATGATACTAGAAATTTGAACACTGGCTGGATTTTTTTTTTTTTTCTTTTTCCTTTTTTAGAGAGTGTCACTCCATCACCAGGTGGGAGTGCACTGGCCTGATCACAGCTCACTGTAACCCTGACATGGACTCAAGCAATCCTCCTGCCTCAGCCTCCTTACACACATACACCACCATGCCCAGCTAATTTGTAAAACTTTCTGTAGAAATGGGGTCTTCCCATGTTGCCCAGGCTAGCCTCAAACTCCTGGGCTCAGGTGATCTTCCTGCCTCAGCCTCCCAGAGAGCTGGGATTATAGACGTGAGCCACTGCACCTGGCCTGACTGGATATTTTTTTATACTAAGAACTTCTTGTTAATTTTGTGATAATATTGTAGTTATGATTTTTTTTTTTTTTTTTTGAGACAGAGTCTCACTCTGTTGCCCTGGCTAGAGTGAGTGCCGTGGCGTCAGCCTAGCTCACAGCAACCTCACACTCCTGGGCTCAAGCGATCCTACTGCCTCAGCTCCCAAGTAGCTGGGTCTACAGGCATGCACCACCATGCCCGGCTAATTTTTTCTATATATTTTTAGCTGTCTGATTAATTTCTTTCTATTTTTGGTAGAGTTGGGGTCTCGCTCTTGCTCAGGCTGGTCTCGAACTCCTGAGTTCAAACAATCCACCCGCCTCGGCCTCCCAGAGAGCTAGGATTACAGGCGTGAGCCACCGCGCCCGGCCTGTAGTTATGATTTTTTTTATGTCCTTATCTTTTAGAAATATGTACTGAAATACTTAAAGATAAAATAATGTGCCAGGGCTGGCCGGGCAAAGTGGCTCATGCCTATAATCCTAGCACTCTGGGAGGCTGAGGCGGGAGGATTGCTTGAGGTCAGGAGTTCCAGACCAGCCTGAGCAAGAGCGAAACACCCCATTTCTGCAAAAAAAAAAAAAAAAAAAGCTGGGTGTGGTTGCAGACACCTGTGATCCCAGCTACTCAGGAGGTTGAAGCAGGAGGATTGCTTAAGCCCAGGAATTTGAGGTTGCAGTGAGCCATGAAGATGCCACTGCTCTTTAGCACGGGTGACAGAGCACGATTCTGTCTAAAAATAAATAAATAAATAAAATAGGAGGGGAAAGTGAGAGTATAGATAAAACAAGATTGGCCACAAGATGATAATTGTTAAAGCCAGGTAATGAGTACATAGGGATCATTATACTATGCCATCTACTTTTGTTTAGTTTTGAAATTTTCTACAATAAAAAGAAAAACAAACAACAGGCCCCCTCTTGACAAAACCTAGAAGGTCTGTTAATGATAGGGATTTAAAAGTTGCTGAAAGTGAAAGTGTTTTTTTAGACTAGAAGCTTCTTTCTTTGACCTCATATTAACCAGCTTTTTTTCTGCCTATACATAAATATGTTCTTTTGCCTATAAAACTAAAAGCAAATGCTATTAATGCTTAAGGAAAGAAATTCTGAATTCAAACCCTGTGACTAAATCTGGGCCTCAGAATTTCTTGAGTAGCTGTTCTTTTCTGATTTAGAAATGTGATCTGACTCTGAAAGAACAGACACCTAAATAACAAATACGACAAACTGTATACCTGGGCACCATATCCTTAGTAACGTGATGAAATGCATTCTGTTGTGAATGTTTTGATTGCATAATATTTAGATTGATGTGGGAATTCATCTAATTAGTTCATTACATAAGGTTGCTTTTCTGGTTACTATTTATTGAATATTTCTGATGGGCCAATAATTCTAAGATTTTCATATATTTTATTTCCATTTCATTTATTTCTTACACTGCCCCATGAAGTTAATACTATATTAGGTATTAGTTTCCCCATTTTACAGATAAGGAAAATAGTGCTGAGAGGTTCTGTAACTTGCTCAAGATCATAGCCAGTAATACAATCTGAATTCACTAAAGTCCATTTCTCTTCTCTCTCCACCTCCATGATGGACTAAATTAGAATGAATACATTCTAAATGGATTTTGGCATGCTACACAATCTAACTTAACATAAGCAATTCAACCTGACCCTTATCAATGCTTTTTAAATTTTAATGCTGTATCTTGCTTCATTAAAGACAAACCAAAGTAGAGTTATACGTGCTTCTCAAGGACAGATTAAATTGACACAACAGAAAAGAATGGAGGCATGAAAGATTGGTTCATGAAGCTTGGTGTCTTTCAGTGCATTCATTTGTTGCTAAAACCCACAAAGCATCAAAAACAGAGCTCCTTATTTAATGCTCAAAATGGAAGAAGGAATCGTCCACTGACCACAAACCTAACCATTACCCTTCCCTTGAAGTTATCCTTTTGAATATGAGGTTTTTGCAATAGAATGGCTAGATTTTAGGGTGATAAGGTGTAAATTATTCATTTGTCTACTCAACAAGTAATTATTGACTATCTACTGTGGGCCTCTGTGAATTAAAACAAAAAAGGACATAGTCCCTGCCATTTGAACTCTATAGGTCACTGGGAAATACAGTCAGATAAATAAAAGCAAATTAGAAATTGTGCAAGTGTCATGAAGAAAAAAGTCCATGTTGTATGTGAGTATATATTACAGGGACCTCATCTATTTTGGAGAATTGGATCCTATGTATTGAGAAGTGAACAGTATATATTTACTCCTTGCATTTCAATTCCAGTTACATTTATAAACAGCGTAATTTAATAAAATTTCTATTTCCTCACTCATCATTGCCAGCTCACTTTGGTGTTTTGAAGTACCATGACATAGAAACTGATTTTTGTTTCTGAAAAGCCAGTCTTTCAGAACTTTTCAGAAAGTACTATTTTCAGTATAATTTTGAGGATCTCAGTTCATAAGACAAAAATTATACTTGCTCAATAAAAATTGAATTTCTTGATCTGTCAAGTTTACCATTGACCACAGTTGTTTTTTCCACTAAACTCAGACCATATAGCCACTTCAGTAAGCCACCATGGGAAAAAGAAGGAAGGGTCCTTTTTGAGCCTATTCAGAGCTGCTTTTCCCAAATTGACAGGACATTGCCAAGGTCAGAAAGTCTAAAATTAACTCCACCAGCTGTGTTTGGGTTTGCTTCATATAGCTCATGGGCTCAGGGGCTCAGTGTGCTGGGCTTGGTTGTTGCTTCAATCTGCTTTGCTCTTTAAAAGTTTGTTTGCCCGGAGTACATGTTGCGCACAAGACCTGGTAACTAAGCAGCTTGAAAGTATATAGGAACTAAACAAATAAGTCTCTCTTTGAAGCTCAAAAAAAGCCCCGCAAACAATGTGGGGGGATGGAGGAGCCACTGCTGAGTATGTCAGTTGAGTCCTTTAACTTTTAACCTTGCTGAAGTTTCCCAGAGAGCAGGCTGCTGATCAAAAGATAATGATGTAGTTTCAGGGAGTCTATGTTTTTAGCCCACCCATCTCCACAAAGTCCTTTAGCATGGAGGACCATATATAGACATAGAGAGTATCCCAACTGGGTGCAACTTAAAAATATCCTGGGAATCAGCAGCTGTTACTTTCACCCACACAAATTCACAGTTGGCTTAATTAAACAGCGCCTGTTCTCAAGAGCTGCAGCCCTTTGAGTTGTACCCTGGGTAGTTAAGCTGCTTCCCTCTACTCCATTCCCTTCCTCAAAATAATGAAAAGCAGAATGGGTGGATGAAAGGGATCAATTATGAGCAGTTCAGGGTTTGCATCAATGTAAATGATGAAATGTGGAAGTCAGATCTTAGAAGAGGGTTTTGAATCTCTGCCACTGGAATCCAAGAATTATCACTGGAATCCAAGGACCCCAGGCAGTCCCTAGTCTTGGCCATTTGTTCTCTCATGCCCAGGGCTGATACCACACCGTCTTCTTGGCATCTCTCTCATGTTTTCCATGGTTGTCATAATCACAACCATAGCAACCTGAGCAGGCCACAATCCTCTTACAGCTGGAGAGTGAAGGCTTTATACAACATAATTCCCCTGTCCTGCACCAACAGGAGTCTGGTCCCTGCTAGTAAAACCATTTGTTTTTCCTCAGGAGAAATATTCCGACCCTCTCTAAATATCATTATCCTTGAGGTTTCTATAGCATCAGAGTAACCAGGAAGCATCCAAAGAGTAGAAAAAAAGCCAAGATAATCAATCCCACCTTGAAATTTGACCACGTATTTCCAAATCCCTTATTTATGGGCTGTATTCTGGATTTCCACACTAATTATTCCATTTGAATACAGAATAAAGGGAGTTAGCAAAAGAAAACCTTAGTGGGCAGGAAGATTTCCTGTCCAAAATAGAGCTTTTAAAGGCAGTGATCTTGTCATGCACTCCTTGTAAGGGGGCTGTTGGAGACCTTCCTGGAGCCTTGCAAGGGTGAGGGGACCACTTGCAAGATTCAGTCCATCCATTGGTAACATTCATTAAATGTCTACTGTAAAGCAGTCACCATGTTAAATGTGAGGACACAAAAGAAACACACAATATCACAACCTCAATGAACTCATTTCTAATGGTGGAAACCGACATGTAAACAAATCATCATAGCACAAAATGATTCCTCTAAAACAGAATCATATATGCAAAGGGCTACATGAGCCCAGCTGGTGAAAAAGGGTTGCTTTAATTTGAGAGTAAGATACAGATTAGGAGCATTTTTACCAAAAGTATGAATCTTAAAGGGTTAGTAGACCTCCAGGTGAAGAAGGGGTAATGGAAGAGGAGAAGGCATTGCAGAAAGTGGTTACAGTATGTGTAAAAACACAAATAAACATGAAAAAAACACAAACAAGGGAAATGTTGACTGCTACTTTCATTTACACCTTAGTATGTGCTTTCATCCCTTCATTCAACAAATATTTGGCACTAACTATATGCCAGTTACTTATGTAAACAAAGTCCCTGCCCTTAAGAAGTTTACATTCTAGTGGGAAGGAGATATTCTCAATTTAAGTCAGTGTATAAACCCCCTAGTTATATTTGAATTTTAATTTTCCCTAATTATGACATGAAAATCTCAAGCCTTAAAAGCAGTAATTTTAAAAATCGAAGTATCAGGAATCAAATAGAAGAGAAGTTCTGGAATTACAGCAGAAAGACAAAAGGCCTCTGACTACCAAGCAGACAGTAGTTACCAATGCTCGGAACTCTGGGTTAGTTGATAACACAGAATTACAAATCCAATCCTATAGAAGGTACTGTGAATAATTAAAACACAGCCTTTAGCTGTAAACTCAGTGACTGCATGGCCAAATGGCAGGTCTAAAATTGAAGCAGGTGTGTATGTGTGAAGAAATTAAGATAGACCCACAATTCTGTTCCTAGGAACAAAGCCTCCTCCTCCTCTGTCTCCTTCCTCCCTCTGGCAACCTCTAGGGACTTGCATCATCTATCAGAGTCTCTGTCACAGGGCCCTCATGCTTGTAATTTCCATAAATTTTCATTGGATCATCAACAACCTCTACCAGCCACACAACATGGCTCAAAAAGCCAGTTCCTCCCAGAAGGCCCAAGTGGTTGCTTTGGATAGGATTGAAAGCAGCTCATTGTTCCCTGTGACACCCTGGGGCCAAGTGTGGCTGCCTGTCCTGCCAGGGCTCCAAGAGCCAGCAAGATCATGGAAGCATATGAGAATCTAAGCCAATGCTGGAAAGAGACCACAGAATCTTCAGGAAATGAAGGGAACTAATATTTATTTTCTGCTGTGTATATAATTTTCTGCCAGTATTCTTGCAAGACTCTTTACATCTCATTTAATTCTCACCACAACCCTATGAGGCAGATGTTAGTGTCCCAGTTCTATGGATGAAGAAGTTAAATCACATCTATTACAAGACCAGTAGTAAGTAGTGGATCCAGAATTTGAACCCAGGTCTATCTAATTCATATAGAATCAAACCATCCCAGGTTACTGCATTATTAAAGAATTGGGATTTTAAGTGTTACACAAACACAGTATTATATAATATTGAATTACATATTAGGAAAGTTATTTTTTAAATTTATTTTCATTTTTTCCAGTGATATCAAGGAGAAAGTCTTGGTTTGATGCTAGTTTGTCTTTAACTCGTCTCTAACACTTAGTCTCCCCTTCAACAGAGCACAGGCTCGAGACCCAGAGATTTTAGCAAGCAATAATATCTAGCTAGAGCTTAATAATATTTTGCTCGTATTTAATTTACTTGTATGTTTTTCTCCTGCAGAAGGCATGTGATACTGATCTCCATTTATAGTAGTGATACAAAGTATGGCCTATTGGTTCAGCGTCAGGTCTCTAGCCTCATATTATCCAGGCTCACCTATTTACGAGCTGTTTGATGTTGGACAAGTTCATTAGCTCTCAGTTTCCTCACTTGTAAAATAGGTTTGATGGCAGTATCTACGACATCATGTTGATGTGCGGATTCCATGAGATATTGCCTTCGCATTTTAGATACACTTTTATGAAGTTTAAAAGAATATGAACTTACTTAAATCAAAGTTTCTTAACATTGGCACTGCTGACATTGTGGGTTGATAACTGTTGAGAGGAACTATGCTATTTATCCTAGTATGTTTATCGGTATCCCCGACCTCTATACAATAGATGATTTTGTCGCTCCCTGACTGCAGTCACAACACACAAAAATGTTTCCAGACATTGGCAGATGCCACTGGGGGACAAAATCGTCCCTGGTTGAGAACTACAGAAAATATTAGGTCTCTTATTTAGAGATGACAAGTATCTAACAGTGTTATGGGGGCCAGGGACAGTGACTCATGCCTGTAACCCCAGCACTTTGGGAGGCTGAGGTGGGAGGATCACTTGAACCCAGGAATTCCAGACCAGCCTGGGCAATATTGCGAGACCTCATCTCTATGATAAATTATTAAAAATTAGCTGGGAGTGGTGACACATGCCCGTAGTCTCAGCTACTCAGGAGGCTAAGCTGAGAGGATCGCCTGAGCTGGGGAATTGGAGGTTGCTGAGAGCTAGGATGGTGCCACTGCACTCCAGTCTGGGTAACAGAACAAGACCCAGTCTTAAAAAAGAAAAAAATGTGTTAGGGGGAAACTAAAGTTGGGGAAACACTGCTCTAAGACAATGCTATTTGAAAATTAACTCTAAAAATTACTATTTTTATTTGCAGGTTTATGAATATGCTCTAAGTTTCCCATCAAACCAAAAGTATTCACACAACTTTAAAGGGACTAGGCTAGTAAGTACATGACATTCATCTTTTTCTGTTACCTCCCTTTTCTTCTCCTGCCTTCCTTTCTAATCAGTCTCCTTCCTGGACACTGCCCTCCTCTGCACATATACCTACCCATGGACTGACCAAGCAACATCCTTGCTCTAGACTTCTCTCATCCCTCCCTCCTCCATTAGAGATGTTCTTCCCCCAAGGCCTCATTCCTACCCTTTTTTTTTTTTTCCAGTAGATCCTTCTACTCAACCAGATCCAACTAGATCCTTCATAACTCTACTCAACTAGATCCTCCATAGGAGGATTTATCTTAGGGATACTCAGAGAACAACAATGGGGAGTGACTGTCAAAGAAATTCCCAAACTGGTGCCTTGATAGGGCCACCTAGTAAGTAATTCTAGACTCGAGGCAGCTCTGGAGCACTGAGTGGATGGACCTTGTGCTTTGCATTGATGTGGTCTGGTTAGAATAGGTGTTTTTACTTTCTTCTGTCCTGCCTCCGACTGGCAAATTATATTTCTGTATTTGTAATTCAAATTGCCAGGATGGGAAAGCTGATTAACTTAGCTGATAACTCATCATTTTTTGGACTGGATCCTTTACCTGGGCCACCACAGAGGCTACTGGCCAGCTTATGGGGAGACTGCTCTTGGTCTCTATGATTAATAATGTCTTTCGTAGCCTAAATGAATGTCATTTCACATTACACAGTGTGTTCCTGTATAAATCAAAGAAGTTGGTTTAAATAAATGGAAAGATGTTACTGTTTTATGAAAGTATCAGTGCTCTCTAATTAAACTATAAATTTAATACAATCCCCTGCCTAACAAAGATACTCAGGATTGGAATCTCAAAAAAAGGATACAATTTTCAGAAAAGCTGAAATATTCAGCCAGGAAAATTCTAAAAAACAATAGTAGTGAGCAGGGAATAGGCTAGCATGTATTAAAACATTATAAAGTCACGATGTTTAACAGCTTGAAAAGAAAGCTAGATAAATGGACAGAATAGAAAGAACAGAAATAGATAAAAAATATATTTAAAAAGTCAATGCAAGAATAATAAATTACTCAGTAAATGGTATTGGGACAACTGGATAGCTATCTGAAAAGTCTTGGTTCCCTACCTGAATTTCTTACAAAAAATTAAATTCCAAATGTTCAAAGAGTTAAACATAAAAATTGAATCCATAAAAATGCTAGGAAAAAGTGGAAGTCTTTTCACAATCTCATTAGGAAGAAAGCCTTTCTAAGCTTGACATAACTCCAGAATCCAGAATTCACACAGACATACACACCAGATATTGATAAATTTGATAAATGAAAAAAATTTTGCTAATATTGAAAAATATTCATAACAAAATTTTTAAATCTACGAATTGGGAAAGTATTTGCAACATATTACAGACACAGTGCTTATTTTTTTGCTGCATAAACAATTTTTGTAATTCAGTAAGAAAAAGACCACATCACAATTTTTAAAAATAGGAAAAATAAGGCTAGGCACAGTGGCTCATGCTGTAATCCTAGCACTCTGGGAGGCCAAGGTGGGTGAATTGTTTGAGCTAAGGAGTTTGAGACCAGCCTGAGCAAGAGTGAGACCCCATCTCTACTAAAAAAAGAAAGAAATTAGCTGGACAACTAAAAATATATAGAAAAAATTAGCCAGACACGGTGGTACATGCCTGTAGTCCCAGCTACTTGGGAGGCTGAGGCAGTAGGATGGCTTGAGCCCAGGAGTCTGAGGTTGCTGTGAGCTACACTGACTCCACGGCACTTGAGCCTGGGCAACAGAGTGAGACTCTGTCTCATAAAATAAATAGGAAAAATACATTAACAGAATTATTCTGCAGCTGTTAAATAAATGAGGCAGATCTATAAGAATTGATTTTATATGATCTTTCTGATATATTAGTAAGGAAAAAAAAGCAAAGGTACAGAAATCTATTGTTATTGAAAAAGATAACGGAGGGAGATACTGGAAATACCAAATGTATTAGTTTCCTATTGTTGCTTCAGAAAACTACCACAAATTCAGTGGATTAAAGTCACACAAATTTATTATCTTACAGTTCTGGTAGTCAGAAATCCAAAATGGATTTCACTGGGCTAAAATTAAGCTGTTGTTAGGGCTTTGTTTTGCAGGCTCTAGAAGAGCAGTCCCCAACCTTTTTGGCACCAGAGACCAGTTTCATGGAAGACAATTTTTCCATGGACCGGGGAGGGGGGATGGTTCCGGGATTATTCAATTGCATTACATTTATTGTGTACTTTACTCCTATTATTATTACAATGTAATATATAATGAAATAATTATACAAACATCTCTGCTAATGATAATCTGTATTTGCAGCCACTCCCCAGGGCTACAATCACCGCCTCAGCTCCACTTCAGGTCATCAGGCATTAGATTCTCATAAGGAGCCTGAAATCTAGACCCACTACACTCGCAATTTACAGTAGGGTTCCAGCTCCTATGAGAATCTAATGCTGCAGCTGATCTGACAGGAGGCGGAGCTCAGGCAGCCATGTGAGCTATGGAGAGCAGCTGTAAATACAGAGGAAGCTTAGCTGCCTTGCCTGCTGTTCACCTCCTGCTGTGCAGCTGGTTCCTAACAGGCCATAGACTGGTACCCATCCGCCACACAGGGGTTGGGGACCGCAGCTCTAGAAGATAACCTGTTTCCTGGCCTTTTCCAGCTTCTAGAGGCTGCCCCAAATCCTTGGCTCATGGCCCCACATCACTCCAACCTTTGCTTCCAACACCACATCTTCTCTGACTCTCCTGCCTCTCTCTTCCTCTTCTGAAGAACCCTTTCGATTACACTGGGCCCACACAGGCGATTCAGGATAATCTCTCCATCTATTCAATAATATCTGCAAAATTCCTTTTGCCATATAAAGTAACAACACAGTCACAGGTTCCAGAGATTGGGATATGGACACTTTTAGGGGACCATTATTCTGCCTACCACACCAGGCAGACTTATGAGCCAAAGAGAATCAACTGAAAAATTATTACAAGCAATAATATAATTCATTAGAGTGACTGGGTATCAAATTAATACATCTAAGAGTCAATAACCCATTCACCTAGCAACCAAAATGATAAAATACATAGAAATATATATGTTCTTGATTATGCGAGAAAGCAGTGAGAATGTTGGGGAGGGAAGATGGCAACCTGAGGATCAGAAGTAGGAAGAAGAACTATATCTCAATGTATCTTTTGCATGATTTAAGTCATTTTGTAGCCATCTTCTGTTCAACATATGAATCTAATCTTGTCACTGCCTATTTAAAATGCTGTGGGTTTTTTTGTTTTTGTTTTTTGGGTTTTTTTTTTTGGCTATTATCCAACTCCCCTTTCCTGTTTGGGGGAAATTTGCCATCATGTATGGTTTGGCAGGATTCGGTGCCCCATCTTTTACTATGGATACTGAAGGGGGAAGAAATAGGATCCCCCTGCCCAGGGCATTGACTCTGGAGGCAGCTCCACTAAAGCCACGGGATACTTAGATCTCGTCTCTGGAACTGCAGAAGCATCCCACAGTGGCAGAGGAAGTTTCCTGGCCACTCTGTTCTGATTAAAAGATAGCTATTATACTCTGTGTTTTTTGACTTGAAGAAGCTCGTTTGTTTCCTTCTGTTTTCCAAGTCTTACCCTCAGCCTCCTGCTGTTTTGTGAGTCCCACGAAACCATTCGATAATGTGGAGTTTTTTTTCCCCTATTTCTTGCAACAAAACAAGGGACTCCACGTGGGGCTGTGGCTCACACCTGTAATCCTAGCACTCTGGGAGGCTGAGGAGGGAGGATCATTTGAGCTCAAGACCAGCCTGGACAATAGTGAGGCACCTCCCCCCCGAACCCCACCTCTACAAAAAATAAAATAAAATTAGCAGGGTGTGGTGGCACGTGCCTGTAGTCCCAGGTACTCCAGAGGCTAAAGCAGGGGGATTACTTGGGCCCCGGAGTTTGAGGTTGCAATGAGCTATGTTGATACCTCTGAACTTTAGCCTGAGACCCTGTCTCAAAAAAAAATAGAAAAAGTGACTCCAGATAACAGTCAAACCCCTTAGCAAGTCATATAAGGCCCCCCACACCTTATTTTTCTAGGCCTCTTTATTTACTCATTCATTCATTCATCCATTCATTTATTTATTTATGACAGAGTCTTGCTCTGTTGCCTGGGCTAGAGTGCCATGGTTTCAGCCTAGCTCACAGCAACCTCAAACTCCTGGGCTTAAGCAGACCTCCTGTCTCAGCCTTCCGAGTAGCTGGGACTACAGGGGTGCACCACCACACCTGGCTAATTTCTTTCTATTTTTAGTAGAGATGGGGTCTCGCTTTTGTCAGGCTGGTTTCGAACTCCTGAGCTCAAGGATCCTCCCCCCTCGGCCTCCCAGAGTGCTAGGATTACAGTCGTGAGCCACCATGCCCAGCCTTAGGCTTTGAATAGATAAAAAAAGGAAGGAGAGATGGATGTCAGGCCCAATCAACTTACTGTGCCAGCTGCAAAAGAATGCAGAGGACTCTCTCAGCCCATGGGCCAAGCAGCATAGGAATCAAGTTTAGAAATTGACCTAGAACAACCTGCAAGCATAGTTAAGACTCAGGTCATGTAACTCTCAACTGTCTAATGAAAGTGGTTCCACGGTGATGTCTGAGCCACTAGGGAAATCCCAATCCAGGCACTGGAAAACAAGAGGCAGAGCATAACCAGTCCCTTTTTCTGCCCCTTCTCCTTGCTCTCCTTTTGCTGTGACAATGGGTCCAGCTGTCATCTGTGGCATAAACCTGCTCTGTAAACCTGTATCTCGCTCTTGCCTGTAATCCTATTGTAATCCTATGTTGCTCCCCTTCAATAAATTTCACCTCATGCTTGCCTTATTTTGTTGCATCTGCTCATTTTCGACCATTGGTGCACCAAGAACCGACACTTTCACACTGAAACCCAACAGGACTATCATCAGTCTTTGCTCTAACAATTTAGGTGTGAGTCAAGAGAGTTGGTCAGAGCTATCTAGTTGTGTTAATAGTACCTCTAGGAAAGATATCCCCCAGGAACTAAGCCTCCAGACATTGAAAACACATACGTCAGGAAAGGATTATCAACACCTGGAGGCTGCAATCTTGGGTGACCCCACTTCATATAATGTGTTGCCTTATCAATGATATGCATCAGGACATCCTTGCTAATTTTTAATTTGGGAAAAATATTCACACTTATGACTAATAAAACTATTTAAGAGTATGCTTTAAGATGATCTGGGAGTGGGCGGTGAGGGAAGAAGTTGGCATATGTAAAAATAAAACAAGATTGATCATGAGTTGTTACTTGTTGAAGCTAAGTGATGAGTACATGCACATTCACTATACTCTTATCTCTTCTTTTGCATATGTTTTAACTTTCCCAAATTACAAAATCTTTAAAAGTTACTAAATAATAATATTGGAACTTCAAACTAGTGCAACCTCTGTGGAAAGCAATATGGAGATACCTTAAAGGGATACAAGTAGATCTACCATTTGATCCAGCAATCCCATTACTGGGCATCTACCCAAAAGAACAAAAGACACTAAAAAAGACATCTGCACTTGAATAGTGGCACAATTCCTAATTGCAAAGATGTGGAAACAACCCAAGTGCCCATCAATACATGAGTGGATTAATAAAATGTGGTATATGTATACCATGGAGTACTATTCAGCTATAAGAAACAATGATGATACAGCACCTCTTGTATTCTCCTGGATAGAGCTGGAACCCATTCTACTAAGTGAAGTATCCCAAGAGTGGAAAAATAAGCACCACATGTACTCACCAGCAAATTGGTTTCACTGATCAACACTTAAGTGCACATATAGGAAGAACATTTATCGGGCGTCAGGCAGATGAGGGGAGAGGAGGGGCTGGGTATATACATACATGATGAGTGCTATGCGCACCATCTGGGGGATGCACACGCTTGAAGCTCTGACGGGGGGGGGAGGCAAGGGCAATGTAACCTAAACATTTGTACCCCCATAATATGCAGAAATTAAAAAGAAAGTCCCTATACTCACCACAATTTTTCCTAAAACTTTTGTAAAAGTTAAAATTGTTTTTGTATTAAAATTTGTTTTGAGAAATTTCCTAAGTTTTGAAATAACTTTATAAAATTATTTTTACATTGAATAATAAGTTGATCTCTTTCCAATTCACAGTGTGATGACATTAAAAAAAAAGCTAATGTGATTTGAGAATTAAGTAGGTATGAATACATGCTTAGACCTAAATAAAGCAAATATAGGAGAAAGCTCAGTTCTAACCACTCAATCTATTCCTGAAAACATTCAGCTTTGGGAAGTCTAACCTTATTGTTGTCCTTGGTGGTTTCCTGTTTAGCCATTAAAGTAGCTGTAACTTAAAATAATTCACTTTTTAGAATACTAGAATCTAATAAGGCAAAAGAGCTGGGAAAAGGGGGGCCGGGAACCAAGAAGGCTGCGACACAGGTGCTTAAAAAGCCAGCAAGATGACTTAATAGCAAACTGCAAACTAAGCTTTTCCTTCTTTGTATTCAGCTTGGGCAGTTCTTTGTTGGAAATTCTCATTCAATTTTAATGGGAAAAATTGTACAAAACCTGGAGCCTAGTAAACAAATGATTCAAGTAGTCCTGCTAAGAGCAAAGTGGCATAATCCTTAACACAAACCAAACAGAGAATTTTGGAACAATATTGCCAGCAACCCCAAATTACAGAATTTGAGGCTCAGATGCTGTGTTAAGAAGCATCATCAATGATGTTGAGGGCACATCTGAAGGTGAGGACAGCGCCTGCATTCTGGGCACAGCACACTGCAATAGTGAAATCCAGTTAAAGTGATCCGCAAGGTCAACCTTGAACAGCAAAACTGAAGGCAAATAGAAATATGCATCTTTATGTTGGGTGGAGGGAAAATACAGTAAAAAGCAACAAGAACAGCCATCAGAGACTGAAAGAAGGTGTTGGTAAGCGTAATAGGGAGCTGTGGGGCCAAATCACGGGGTTTGAAAAGTCAGTAGGAGAACGCTGAAAAAATTCTGTTGATTTCCTATGAAAGAAAACATACCTGGTACTCAAGTGATCTGAAACATTAAAATGCTTGTGGAAGTCTGGAGGAGTAGCTAGTATCTACTGAGAATGAAAGGAAAAAGTAAGTGTTCAGGAAGATGGTTTAAGTGGGCCTTTTCTTAGGAAAAGAGATGTAAAACACATGTTTGAGAGAGAAACTGTGGACACCTTTCCCCTTAAAATTATTTTTAATTGTCTTAGATGCAGAACTCCTTTAAATCAGGTAATCACAGATGAGATGACTTTAAAAGGTCCCATTCAGTCCATCTGGTAACATTTTGTAGACTTTCATTCTCCTTCCCTCCAATATACTTTTTATGGCCTTAAGCAAGTCACTTTTCTCTAATCCTCTATTTCCCCCTTTGTCAGGTTGATATGGTTAAATTCAAATAATGTAATAACAGCTCAGTCAATATTAGCAACTTATGATTATATTGAAAGGTAAAGAAAAGCTTAAGAATAAAATACAGTTTATTAAAGGAATATTGTTTACATAGATACAGGACATATTTTCTTAAGTATTTCAACACCATGGGAACACTAAGTTGTGTTTGTTTTCTTTATGTATAAAAGATGTGCTGAAGGATGCATGCCTCGTCAGTTTTTATGTTATTGGATATGGCTATAGGTAACATCTTTCTATATAAAAACAAACTGCACAGCATCATATATAAACATCTTAAGTTCATTTCTCTAAACTGCCCTTGAGAAATCTAAATCTTTGCTCAATTCTAAACATTCAACAAAATGCTTGAGTTTCTCATGAAACAAAAATAATACCCAATTTCTTCTTTTTTTTAGAACTAACTTTCCATCTGTTAATGTATTTTGATATGTTATATCCTCTACTTAAACTTAAGCCCTTTGCTAAAGGAACAACCTACCTTAGGTTCAGTCTAAAGTGTACCAGACCCTAGGGTGTTTTTCAAGTATTTTAAAAGATTTGCCACTTACTGTGAAAAAAATACATAAATAGGAACATCATGTGAGTGTAGACAGGCACCGTACTATATATTCCTCTCAGAAGAATCATTTCTAGAATGTGTATAATCACAGCATTAAGTAATGATTAGAATAATTTGCCTTTAAAAAGCCTACAAATCAAAAGGGGAAAGATGCTAAGCTAGATCCCGATTTTCTGTAAAGACGAATTTGTGAAAAACTGCTTTATGCTCTAGAAATACACAAGCGCGGCATTAGCTAATGGCACATTATTACATTTTATAGCATTAAAAATAATGGGGAAAACTGGCTTATTCCATTGGATAAAAGAACTTCCTGATACTTGAACATGGTAACATTTTTGCAAAAGCTGTACCCAAAATCCACTCAATGTTCTGCTTTTCAATTTCTATTTTTCTCTTTCATCAACAAAGACTAATGTCAAAAACCAGTGACTCCGTAAATGAGCTGCTGTGCTCTGGACCATGGAGTAGTGTTGAGTTGATAAGGTGTTAGTTGTCCTTGCTCTTTTTGCCCTCAGCTAAGTTTCTCAGTAAAGTTTTTGGCCTGCCAGGTTCTCTGCTTCCACCTTGATTTCCTGTCTTACTTCATGACCATCTTAGAGCTGTTTGTAATCCAAAGTCTGGGTTTTTTCTCCCAAAGATCAGCCTAAGGAGGCAGCCACCTACAAGACATGTCAGAGGCACTAGGAAGAGCCCACATTCATCCTCCCTGAGGTTCCATGACCTGTTCATAGGTTTATAATTTAGATACACCTGCCATAGATAACGTCTCATTGAAGGTATCAACTCACTTGAGATCATTCTCAGAAACAGGTTTTGAAGGAGAAAGAAAAAGGAGAGCATGGGGAGCTTAAAGGATGGAGAACAGGGCCACAGAACAGGGGGACTGTGCCCACAGCGGTCCAGCGCTGCCAGGGGCTTCTAAAACATGAAGGGTTAATGCTGCCATCCTAAGACCACCTCTTGAGATACTGAATTTTCTGCCTCAGCTAAGTACAAATTTCTATTATCAGGGACAACTTATGTAAATTAGAATTTTAAAAGTCTTTAATCATATGAATTGTATTCTAAATTTCAAAATATTTCATACTTTCTAAGGGAAACCTTTCTATAATACATAATAAAGACAAGATTTTGGATTTTCAGAATCTTCTAGCCCATTTAAAAACAAAAGAAGTTGTAAATACCCAGAACATAATATATGTATAAATTATAAGTGAAACACGTCCTTGCTCCAAAGCTATTTAAATTACATTTATTATAGATACATCCCATTTATGAGGTAGTCCGATTCCTCAGATGTAATGGGACGAGCTTTTTTAAGTTTCTGTTTCACCAGTCGTAGTCTGCAAGCAACCATGAGAAGCAGCAAAGCAGTGATAGTCAAACCCAGTGCCAGGGGTAGCACTGCACCTGCGAAAAGGTTAGAAATGAAGAGGGTAAGACAGTAATTATTAACAAAGACAGCTACTATTTACTATACGATAAGCACTTTGCATGCATTGTTTAATCTGAACAACTCAATTAAATTGGTACTGGTATTACTACCAATTTGCAGACTAAAATGCAGAGAGGTTATGTAATTTGCCTAGGAGTGCATAGCTTTTAAGTTGTAGGTTTAGGTCTCAAACCAGACCTGTTTAAAACCAAATTCTGTTCCAGCTTCCTACAAAATTTGTATGCCATCAGTGGGTATAAATGTTGCAGTCAGATCACTCTTACATTCAACTATAATAGACATTCTGACCATAAGAAATTTTTTTATTATAGTCATAGATTACATTTATGGATTCATGAATGATCAATCTCTCTTAAAATAAGTATGAACAAACTCCTGATATCTTGTTCTGGTTAGGGCTTAAGAAATTTCTTTTCTAAATCTAGGGAACCTACTCTCAGCCAGCAGAACCTTTGTTGAAAGCTAATTGCAAAACAAGCTGGTATGATTTTGGCCAACCGTCATTAAGAAAAACATCTCTTTAGTTTTTCCTGTGGGGCTGGACACAGACACCAGACTAGAACCGTTAAAGGCTTGCAGGAATCTGGAAGGGAGAGGGTGTGCCCAGAGCAATCTTTCTTATCAAGTTCAGCGGGCTCTATTTTTAATCTGATCTACTCTGTAGTCAGGCCAGGTTTGGAGATGATATGGTGGAACTATTTTTAACTGCAAGAGTCTTGCCAACTGGTGGAACCAGAGGCGAAACATCTCCATTGTGTAAGCTCATTCTATAACATTTTCTTTCATTGATTTATTCATGCTGCATTAAGAGCCTTCCACGTGCCAGATGCTGAGCTAAGTGCTGGTAATCAAATAAGCAATTTTTATTTGTAAACAAATAAATACCCCCCTCCAAAAGATAAGCTAATGCTAAAAGTGCCAGCTTTATAGCTTAACACATTGATTGCCACGCTAGAAAAAACAAAATTTCCCTGGGGCCATGGTGTTTTATTAAAACAAAACGATCCTTTCTAATGTGTTATTTTTTATTGTTTTCTGTATGTGAGTT
This sequence comes from Avahi laniger, assembly GCA_963575035.1. NCBI lineage: Eukaryota > Metazoa > Chordata > Mammalia > Primates > Indriidae > Avahi > Avahi laniger. The sequence continues at coordinate 124,322 of CAUYSK010100401.1, forward strand.
TTATGCAATGCAACCCACGTTTTTAGAATTGTCAATATTAATTGTAACAATAAGAAAACATCAACAATTAAGATTTTCACAAACCAACTGCAGGGTTTTGCTTCATGGGGCCCCGGGCTCAAAACTAGTCTGAGTTAAATACAACTCACGTGGCAGTCAATGTGTTAAATCATTGAATTCTCATAAACACCATATGAGTTGGCACTGTTATCCTCCCCATTTTACAAATGAGGGAACTAAAGCATCAAGACTTAAGTGGCTTGTCTAAGACGATGTTGTAAGTAGTAGAGCTGGTGTACGACCCCAGCCAGGACAGCTCCAGAGCCTGGAGTCTTAACCGCTATGGTACACTACTTCTTCAAAAGGTACATGAGACAGTTTTTGAATGACTTTAAGTCTGGGTAGATAGGCATTTAAATGGAAAAAAAATGCAACAAAGTGTTATAGTTATTATACTATGATAAAATTATATATGAAGTACAGATGTAAAGAAGGGGTCCGTCTGGTCTGTAGGATTTTTGCTTGAGTGATTTTGATGTATGATAATGCTTGTTTGGGGTAGGTGAAGGAGATAGTTTATTTTTTGACATTTTTCAGACTGAGATGCCTATAGGAGATCCAGGTGGAATTTTCTCTTAGGCCCTGGGATTATTTGGGCCTAAATATGTGAAAGCCTTTAGCAAAAAGGTGGTAGTTGCAGCCATGAAAGTGGTAAGGTTGCCAGAGAGAAAGGAAGAAAGGAAGGGACAGGAACGAGTTCCTGGGAAACACCGACATTTAGAGAGCAGGCAAAAGGAAAGGAACAAAAAAGAAGAGAGAAAGACTGGTCAGAGAAATAGTGGGAAAACCAAGAGAGAGCGAGGTCTTGGAAGCTGAGGGAGAGGCTAATCCAAGAAGAAAGTGCTCAGCCGAACCAGATGCTACAGAGGTCACGCGAGGTGAAGCCTGGAGAGCCTGCTGGAGTGCACAGCTGGTACTTCATGTACACGGAGACTGAAGCTTGAGGGATGCTGTTTGAGTTTTGTATATATTAAGAGAGATCTGAATGGGTTTGCAGTCGTTGGGGGAAGGAGCCAGTAGGGAAACAGACTGAAAGCATGGCAGAGCTCACAGATGATGGAGAAACGCACCTGAGGAAACGAGGGGCTATGTCAAGACCAAGGGCAGAGACTGACCTTGGAGAGAGGGGATACCTCTTCCTTTAGCACAGGAGGAAAGGAAGAGAGAGGCTGTGAATGCAAACGGATGAGTTTTTACGTCTAGGGGGTAGGCAGCCGAGGAAGGTCACTCCCACATAGCCTTGATTTTCTGGCCTCCTCTTGAAGACAAGAGGACCTGGAACTGATGACTCGCTAACAGCATTTCCACCTCTGGTATAGTTTTAGAATCCCAGGTAAACCTCCTGAACGAGATTCTCAAGAACAGTTTGGAAGCGTCTGGGCACAGGCGGGGATGTGGAAGTTGCTTCAGTGACTAAGCATCTAACAACGTTTTGGGAGAGGCCAGTATTCCCCTAGAGAACTGTGAAAGATAAAAGCCTGTGATAAACCACAGCCTGGAATTTTATTCGAGAGCTATCTCGTATATTCCACACACAGCAGCTCTCTGGAGGTGTCAGGAATCACTGCTTCATCTCTCCACACCAACGGTTTGGGCCTTAGAGCCACTGCTGGCTCCTAATAGCTACCCTGTGAAAGTTTCGGCAGGGCTTGCGGCCCGGAGGTGGAAATTTCTCTGCATCTTCCTGCACTAGCCTCTTAAGTTGGATATGTTACAAAGGGACAAGACAAAAAAGGGACTTTGGTCGACCCCTCAGTAACTCCAGGAGCCCCAAACTATTTCTTACAAACCGGAACACAGCAAACCAGTCCCAGTTCTGCGTGTTCAGGGCAGGAACATGAATAAGAGGGTTCCAGACCTCAAAATGTGTCTCACTTGTTTAAAGATGAGCACCAGAGTTTAGGCTAAAGGGGAAGGGAGGTTGTGGTTGAAGACCCCAAGCCCACTCCTGGGGCTCAAGTTTAGCTATGGTAACAATAAAACAGGTGTGTGATCTAAGAAAATGTTCTATTCGCCAAAGCAGATATGAGGCTGCTGAACTGTCCAATCTGATTCCTGCTTAATGCTTTGATGGCAAGGAAAATAATATCTCCCATGAAGTACTTGCTAGAATATTGAAAATTATTCTTGGCTTTTTCATACTTAGTTGGCATAGTTTCTTCAATTTTTTTACTTTGGGTAATTTGAGGTTTTTTTTTTTTTTTTTTTTTTGAGACAGGGTCTTGCTCTGTCACTCAGACTGCAGTGCAGTGGTGTGATCCTAGCTCACTGCAGCCTCAAACTCCTGGGTTCAAGCGATCCTCGTGGAATACAGGAGTGAATGATAATGCCCGGCTAATTTTTTTTTTTTTTTTTTTTGAGACAGAGTCTCACTGTGTTGTCTGGGCTAGAGTGCCGTGGCGTCAGCCTAGCTCACAGCAACCTCAAACTCCTGGGCTCAAGCAATCCTTCTGCCTCAGCCTCCCGAGTAGCTGGGACTACAGGCATGCGCCACCATGCCTGGATAATTTTTTCTATATATTTTTAGTTGTCCGATTAATTTCTTTCTCTTTTTAGTAGAGACGGGGTCTCACTCTTGCTCAGGCTGGTTTCGAACTCCTGAGCTCAAACAATCTACCCACCTCGGCCTCCCAGAGTGCTAGGATTACAGGTGTGAGCCACCACGCCCAGCCATGCCCGGCTAATTTTTAAAATTTTTTTGTAGAGACCAGGTCCTGCTATATTGTCCAGGCTGGTCTTGAATTCCTGGCCTCAAGCACTCCTCCTGCCTTGGCCTCCCAGAGTGCTAGGATTACACAAGTGACCCACCATGCCTGGCCTAATTTGAGACTTAAAATTCCCTAGCCCCTTCTAAAACACAGCATGATAGTATTCTCAGTAACCAGCTAAGGTGACGAATTATGTATTCTGTTCAGATGAATGGGAGTGACATTTAAAATATGTTAACAACTAGAATGGGCACCAGCCAATTGGAACTGAGACTCTTTGGATACATGTGGGTGTGGGAGCAAGAGGCAGGCTGGTTTCCCTGATGGGGGACAGGGCCCCGTTTATTCAAATATCGTGGGACAGGCTGAGTCCAGTAGGCTGGCAGACTGTGTGTGTGTGTGTGTGTGGAGGGTGGGTACCCAGGTACTTGACATCTGGATTATTCTTAGCCATCTATTGTTTAAAATTTATATGTTAATATTGTCTATATATTAAAAAGAATACTCTAGGATAAAAAGAAAGTTTTCTTAATGTTTAGATCTGTAATTTAAGAATCATATACTGTTCTCCTAAATCTTCTTTTACTTATTAGTTTGTGGAATTTAAGACTAAAACCTGCCTTTCTACAAAGTTCCTTGTTAAAAACAACCAAAATTACGAAATTATGGTATTCTTCTTCCACTTCATAAATACTCCCTCTACTTCTTACACCCTCCCCCCACCCCTACCATCTTCTGTCTTTGTCACTAGCGCACTTGGAAAGAAAGAAAACTAGGTACTCTGAGACCTTTATCCTTCAGGCACGATAAATAACTCAGTAACAGCCATCGTTTACACATCTGGCTCATCGTGAGCCAGGCAGGGCACTAAATGGCTTTTATGAATTGTCCCATTTATTCTCCCTAGCAACCCTATGCAGCATGTACAGTTACTGTCTTCACCGTACTAGCGAGAAACTGAGATGCAGAGAGAGAGGATAACCTGCCCAAGGTCAGAGAGTTCACTGGACGAGCCAGGATTTGAACTGTGGCATCTGACCCTAGAGCCTGCGTTCTTAACTACCATGCCACGGGGATGACGTTCTCCACAGATGCTGCACCTGGAGGGGTGTTTAGAAGAGGAAGCTGAGGTCCAAAGACAGTAGGCTACTATCGAGAGCCCCAAGATGCAGTGCAATATAGGAAATGAGAAGACAGTTCTGGTCCACAGCTCACTGCTCCTGTCATGAACTCCCACGGCTTCATCTAACATCCTCAGCCAGAGGACGTCAGTTCTGCGGAAGCCTGCCTCCTGCAGCGGGTTTCCACGGCATACATTTACCTGCTTCTGGGGCTGGGTGTTCCCCACCTCCTCGATCGCCCTTCGACTCAAGGATATAATTTTCCTCTTTTCTGTTCTTCCCTGAGGAACTGCTATCTGCAGAAAATAAACAGAACATTTATTGAAGGAGCATCAGAAACTTTAGGGAACAGACATGAAAATACAGCCCTATTTATTTTTTTTAATGGTGGACTTACAGGATTTATTTCTCTAACAAACATAGGTTTGTGCTTGATACTAAAATACCGGATAACTAATGTGACCAGTTTAATAAAGCAGAGTACGCAGCAAGTACGAAACCACCAGAGGGAGAAAGGGCGGGAAGTGCACGGAACCAGAACCGCCGCCAGCTCTCCTCGAGGAGCAAGGAAGGACCTCGGGCTAGAAGAGCTGGTGCAGTGTCTGGACATCACGTCATAAAAAGCGGAAAGTCAAGAAAGGGTTTTCTGTGAAAAATAAACAGTGAGCGTACATAAAGCATTTAGATGTGCTATTTCACTTTTTCTCACCATGACCCTGCTTGGCAGGTGTGAGCAGCTCAATTTTTTCTGCTAATGTCCAGGGATCAGGTTTCCATCCAGGTGGGTCGCAGGGCTGGAATTCAAACTCAGATGTGTCTAAATGCTCGTTGGTGGAAACCAGCACTTCCGATTTAATGACATATTATTTGTTTAACTCTTCTACTCAGTTCTAATACTGAGGGGAAAATATTAAGAAAGATCAAATCTTAGGATTTTTATCCCCAGGATCTGATGAGCCATGGCTGTGTCTTTCAGTTCCCATCCAGTAATTTACAGCATTTGTGTGTTTATCACAATGGCAGTGTAACACTTAATGGGTTGGCTGGCGGAGTTACCCTCATGCTGGGTGTGATTTCAAGTGGGATTTTTGAATATTATAATGTTTCATGGCAATGAATTAGAAATGATCTACTGACATGGATTTTCTTGAGACAAAAAATATTTTAATGCTTCTTTACTCATATGGCATCAACAGAAGTGTTAATAACTTCTGCAGCTGAAAGAAGACTAATTAAAGGTAGTATATAAAATTCTTTGGTAACTTGTACTTAGCAATATTCATGAATTTACTAAGAATCACAAAGTCAACTGGATAATGGAACATTGTAAAGTTAGTCTGCATACCTACTAGTGCCAGAAAGTAATTATTTAAAATGATTATTGCAGTCACGCATTAATGCTGTTAATCAGAAGGGACAAGAATTACACGTATTTCATCAGGGCATCCTTAACCCTCCTTGTTGCTCACCCTTCATCCTGTCGGTCTCCATGTTATGCAGCCCATTTCCTTCGTTCCCTCTGCAACATCCCTGACAGGGGCCTCTCTCCTCGCTCCTCACGGCCACGGCCTCGGCCCTCACCACTTCTGGCTTGAGCTCTATAACAGCCTTCTCCTGGCCTTTCTGTTTCCAGATATTCCACCTGCAGTGTCTGAAAAGCTGCTCATCCACACTCATTCGGCACATCAGTACTGTGAGATTAGCTGAGTTTGCTTGTCTTGGCCACGGCCATAGCAGGCTCACTCCATTCTACTGTGCCACATCTTGTTACTCTGAAAGGACCCATGCCTGCTGGCCTATATATAGCCAATCATTTGGGCTTTCTCTATAAACCTAAGCTCAGACCGAATGAGAAAGATGACTGGGGCATAAGCAATTTCTTGCAGCTGGAGAATCAGATTTACCTTCCAAATTGCTTTTGGCTACTGTCCACCTCACTGTAGTGGCAGAAGCCCCACTGCCCTCTACAGTGAGGGGAGGGAAAGGAGAAGAAGCCAGTGTGACCCTGGTAAAAGAAGGTAGTGACCACCATGGGGAGAAGAGGACAGAAACAGCCAGCTAACAGGCATGGGAGCAAAGTAATTGTCGCCTGGAACTCTGGGACCCATGTCCCAGTGGGACGGGGACAGGGAAGACTGAACATAAACGATATGGCTGGTACAGCACTTGGGCCATCGAGAACTGGGGCTATTGACCGCAAGGCCAAAAAATTTCTAGTATGGTGATTTCAACACCTTTGGATTTCCTGGCCCAATAAAAATTGAAAATAATTTCTGAGGCCAATTTACAGTTGTCAATTTTTATTTTGCTATGGCATTAAAGGAAACAACCGTGTACTAAGACCATCATCCTAAACCCCCAAATTATGAAGGATCTAATTACATAGAAAGGACAGGTCTTTAAATTGAACAAATTTAGTCTTATAAAAAATGTACAACATTGTCCTTTCTCTCACTTGCCATGAGAGGATGAAAGCTCACGGATGGGTGCTGGTCCTGCCGCTGGCTGCGGGGCTGGCTGCTCTGAATTCCGTTATTCCCCTTTTTGCTGCCCTGTTCAGGCCGCCTGAGTCACGGTTTCAAGGCTCTCAACCTGGAGTCTGTTCCCAAGAAGCACCCTTCACTTTGGGCAGCAGGAGTGCCCTGTATTTTCACTCCCGATTCCATTTGCCCATGCAATTAATTAAAACCCTTCTTTCCCACTCATTCAAATTCTTTACACCCGCTCTTCAGAGCACAGCTGTATTTCCATGCCCTTCATGTAGCCAGGGCTGACTACCATTAGGCACCGTGGACACAGAGCCTGGGGTCCATGGTTCTTTTAGGGGCCACAAAAATGTTTCCATTTAATTACTTCTAAAACCACAAGAAAACAATGAATGTAATAATAATGAATATGTAATAGTGAATTCAGCCTGGATTATATTCATGTTTATACTGACAAAGCCATAAAATATAATATTTAATTTTCTTTTAATGGAGGAAGGGGCCCATGAAGACAAAAGTGCCCAGTGCCCATGAGAGTCACAATGCAGCCCTGTAGACAGCAAACCCTAACTACCCCAGTGCTCACGGATATCTTCCTTATGAGCTGCTAGCACCCTCACAGAAAGTACCACCTAGGCAGGGTCTTAGGGGAGCTGTAGCTGCTTCCTGTCTCCGTAGCTAAGAGTCCTTGAGCACACAAGAAGGCTTGCTGCATGGCTCAGGGCTGGTTTTCAACTGCTAAGTTACATCCTGGCTTCATCACTTACTAGCTGTGTGAGCTTGTGTGAGTTCTTAACCTCTCTGGTCACCTTGGTGTCTTCATCTATAAAATGGGGATAATGATTTCTACACATTATAGGGTTGTTATTATATAAAGACCAAAGGAGTGCAGAGGGGTGGGCACTCAATGAGTACTCAATGCATGAAAATTATTATTATTTTAGAGATGGGGTCTTGCTGTGTTGCCCAGGCTGGAGTGCAGTGGCACCATCATAGCTCACTGTAACCTCAAACATCTGGGCTCAGGCAATCCTCCTGCCTCAGCCTCCCAAGTAGCTCCAACTACAAGCATGTGCTACCATATCAGGCTAATTTTCCTATTTTTTGTAGAGACTGGGTCTCACTCTTGCTCAAGCTGGTCTTGAACTTCTGACCTCAAGCAATCCTCCCACCTCAGCCTCCCAAAGTGTTAGAATTACAGGTGTGAGCTACCATGCCTGGCCAAAAATTATTATTTTTAATCAGAATATAGTTCAACCAAATTTTCAGATTTGCGGAACATAGCCAGGACAGTGGTCACCAAGGACTTTCTCCAGATATCTGGATTTTCTTATATGATACCTCATCCCAAGTAAGGTAGTTCTACAAGATTTTATTATATATGTTTCCAGTTTAGGAAGCTATACTACAAATATTATAAACAACTGCTGGCATAGGAAAGCACTATTTCATGTAGAGAAATAATGAAGACCATGAAGCTATTTTATTACTTTTTTACTGCTAGTTAACAGACCAGAATGCAATTTTTTGGCCAGTAAATATTTTAAAAGTTTTTTCAAGAATGTAGTACTCAGTGCATATTTAACCACTGCTTTTATGATGCAAATCTCATGGTGTTGATATTCCATTAAAAATTTGAGTATTTTCAATAACATTTTGAAGGTTCAATGTAAGCCCTGATTAGGTTATTTTCTTATACACTCTCAGCTTCAGTGAATGTTTCTGAGCCTTTGCTTGGTAAAGATATGAAAAACATTACTGTGTTTTAGAGTTAATGCTGCCTGATTTTTCCAAATGTCCGTTGCTTATGGATCTCTAAAAGGAACACAATATTTGTTTCGTAGAGGCAAAACACTTGGTCCGCCTAGTGGCTGCACACAGAAAACTAGCAGGCCTGACAACAGGCTGGAAATCAAACTAGGAAATTACCTAAAAACAACCGTGTAGCACCATTCCATCCTTTTCCTCCTCCACGTGTCTTATTGCCAGGTTAGCTTAAAAAGGGACTCCTGTGCATTCTGCTTTACTTCCCTCTCCAGTAATAAATTTGTAAGTGGGAAGAGTGCATGGCTGGGGACTCATGCCCTGCTTTTTAAAAATAACGAACCAGAGCCAGGTACATGACTCACACCTGTAATGCCAGCACTTTGGGAGACTGAGGCAGGAGAATCGCTTGAGCCCAGGAGTTCGACACCAGCCTAGGCAACACAGCGAGACTCTGCCTCTACAAAATATAAAAACATTAGCCAGGCATGGTTGCACATGCCTGTAGTCCCAGCTACTCGGGAGGCTGATCGCCTGAGCCCAGACGTTTGAGGTTGCGGTGAGCTATGATGGCATCACTGCACTCCAGCCTGGTGACAAAGTGAGGCCCCATCTCTAAAAATAAAAATAAAAAATAAAATAAAAATAAGCCAGGAATAAAAACAAAATGCCAAAATTCACCAACTCCCAATTGTTTTGCAGAAGATTAGCTGGTTTGTCTTTCACTCAAAAAAAACAAAAAATATTAATAACTGTTTTCACAATGTTCTCCCCTCTGTCTCTTTCCAGGGAGGAAGAGAGCTTGTTCAACTTAATTTTGAAGAGGAACTCAGTACTGGGAACACCACTGCACTGTTCCTGTTTTTTATTTGAATTAGCCATCTTACAGACGTGCAGCTCTCTTACTCTGGTTCCCTAGTAAATACCACTGGACTCGAATGCTCTAGCAAAAATCATGTAGCAATAACATTTGCTGAGAGACATAAATTACATTTACATACAATATCTCACGCAATCTTTGTAGCCACACTATGAGATTATATTAGTATCCTCTTACAGGTAAGGAAATGAAGTTCAGAGACATTCATTAATACCTGGTAGCTAGTAATTGCTGGTGTCATAATTAGAACATAGGACAGATCCAAAGCAGGAGCTTTCCCACTAAACCATATTGCTCTCAAAATTACAGCTAGTAAGTGAGTTTTGTACACTAAGAACCAAGTCAATAATGTATTTATTTACTCACATCCAGGCAAAATCACAAATTTAAGTGGTTTCCGTAGGAAGGTCTTAGACAATGCTCTATTAAGGACGCAGCAGAAAAAATGGTTAACTGTACTTGGAAAAAAACCTGTGGGCTTGGAAGTGGGCTCATTTTTTAAAATAATACAAGTTCATTTGGAATCTTCAGTTGTCGAAATTAAAGAGCATTTTCTTAAATGTCCTCATTCCCTGGAGAGAGGAAGATGGCGCAGCAGGAAGTGGGAGGCATCGCGTGTTAGTGAGAGGGCAAGGTGCACAGGAGACTTCCGGAGGCCCAGACACCATGGACCCTAGAATTACCCAGGGGGCCTTGCCCTGCCTTCTGAATATTGGAAATATGAATTTCTGCTTTTTACATTTCATGAAAGAATTCACCATAATTTCCCAGACTGCCTGATTCACTTTTCCTAGACTGTGGAATGCCCAGCATATGGAATGCCACAGAGAAATGCTTTGCTTCCACATATCCAGGCACAGGTTCTAACCAGAGGAGCGAATCAGAACAAAACAAAACAATCGTATCGCTTGCTTTT